>JAHPZR010016841.1:15000-17999 GCA_019787425.1 Platygyra sinensis | reverse complement strand
ATCCCAGCTAGCCTAGCCCCGGATCAAAATGACGCCTTGTCGTTTTCTCGACAAAATGGAAGAAATTGAAAGTTCTAAAGTTTAGGGGCTTTCTAAGAAATAAAGTTCTTGCCAGGGTTATGAGATCGACAAAAGGAACCATGCAGACTATAATGCACTCACCGTTTGTTGGAATGGACGGGACGCCTGGCGTTGCCACTAACTGTTTTTCTCTTTGCTCAAGAGCCTCAAGTCTTTCCTTGTAAGCTCGTATCTCCAACTCAAGCCTCACATAACCAATACAGTACAAGAAAACACTGACAAACGACACACAGCAGCAAACAACAAGAAGGCGGGAAGATCCACCAGCGCTTGTCATTGTGAACTGTATGGCAACTAAGTCTTGCACGAATAGCGAGGCAGATTGTGGGCCACAGTATTTATACCACGAACCCAGGTAACCTCGAACAGTCGGCAGTTTTTGATGATCATGACTTTATTATTTATTTACTTAGGAGTTTCTTAAAGTGCTTGAATAAAAAATCTTGCTGTTTAAGCAGGTTAAAAAAGTGATTCTTTTATCCCTGCGCGGCTGGATATCACACAAGAAGTATTCTCTTTATGAGTATTAACAGATCTAGATTTGGAATTTTGTTTTACATTGAAGTATTATTTACAGATTGCAGCTTTTCTGTCTTGAATAGCTGCCATTTTGTCGTTTGGTCTGAATATTTTTAATGTTTATTTAAGTCCAAACCGAGCTCAAAAATGTTTTTCTCGATAACAACGGACATTAATTCTTCTTTAAGGAACAATTAAAGAAAGAGATATAACTAAAACGTCTCCGCTCGATTCTTGAATAAACTGTGTGCGTGATATACGAATTTGGCGAAAGCTTTCAAAAGTGGGCACCCGGCTACTTCAAAAGTTGTGAGAAAAACCACCTCCATCCCCAAAGCAAATACTCTTAATATCGATCTTAAAAGCTCACTGACACCATATGTGTTTATTCAAGGTTGAAAAGGCCATAGCCGCAGGTTTTAATCAAAGTAATTTTAGTTATAATGGCAGGATTATCAGCAAGTTTCCATTAAGGAATTAATTCAGTACCAACAGGGCCAGAGCTGATCAGATCTCTAGCAAGCCGCTCATTAATAATAAGCCTGATAGCTGAGAAATGGCCTTCCGGCATGTAATTGATCACCGAACCCGAGCATCCCTTCACAACCCTCGATTGTGAGGGTTGTCCAATATACCTGCCAAACTGGTGACGGCTCGTGACGGATCAAGGCTCGATTTCCGTCTCTCTCTCGTGTCTGGTTCGGGGGAGGAGCGCGGGCTCCTTCGCGAACAGCGGCTGGTAATCGAGCCTATGACGGATCGCGACGACTCGTCACCGTTTGTCAGTTTGCGGAATGTCGGCGATCCAGCGTCGTCCTCTACACTATTTCGACTGCTTGTGGCGTCCTTAGTTTAGGACGCGGAACATTGTTACATTTCTTTCGCATGTTTATTTGTGTTGTTTGCTGGTCGTCGCGACCCGTCATGAACCGTCATCCCTTTTGACGCCCCTTTACGGATCGCGTGTATTGGACATGTCTGTCGATTGCAGCTAAAATATGTGTTTATTGCAAGTAATAACAACAGGAATACAGAAACAGCTTAACATCACGGGATGTAATTTTAAGCGAATTTCAAATAATTTAATTTCAATGGTCATGAACTCATATCTACCACAGTTTTAAAAAGGCCAGTGATAATGCCCTTGAACTTATGGAACGTTCCTAAAAGCAGCCATATAATTATAAAAGTTTCGTTGGCTTAAGAACTAATCAATAGCCTTTGTTTTATAGTAAAAAAGAGCTAAGGTTAACAAATTCTTTGTTTCCTTAGGTATTGCAGTTAAATTGTGTTGTGTATCATAACGCCAGGGAACGTAACATTACGCTAATGCGACTAAGAAGGTGTTGTAGAGTTGGATCGATACTCTTTTAAATGTTCAGTGGAAAACGTCTTGAAGCGAAGGACTTGTGATAAATAACGAGCGAGAAAGACAAGCACATGTGACGTCATAAGTAGGACGGTGACGTCAACGACTATTAAGTCCAGTTCCCAGGTCTCTGCGTGACTATATTTACCCCTGGTGGTTGCACTTCGCGATAATCTGTATAAGCATGACATTAACTTGAAAATCTATGACATCCAGTTTTCTTAGCTGTTTAGACTGCTTTACGGTTATTATTACTTCTTTGATGATTTCAGTCTTACCTTGTTGAAATATTATTTTTGAAGATTATTTTGTACACCCCGTCAGGAAGATAACGTTTTTAGGAAGTTTAGAAGTAATTACCACGGAGACGCCGATGACAACGTCCACTGCGTGAAAGCTAAATTATTCTTAAGTATTCTTGACTCGAATATGTCATTGTGACGCTATACAATCCCAGAGTATTCAAGGCGCACACAATACGTGACGTACCGTGACCTGGAATATTCCTATCGAATATGGTGGAGTACGCTCCGTTCATAATCGTTCGTGGATTTTCTTTAAAGTATACCACACATCTGTCTTACTCCTAGAGTATGATGACGAACCCTTTGTAAAAAAAATATGAAAGAATGTAACAGTTCAGGTGCATAGCAAAAGTTAGGATTTGAGTTCAAAGTTTGTGCGATCTGCGCGTATATACGTTATCCTTGACTACCTGATCCTGACGCCAAAGCTATAGAATTGTAGAGTATTTAGAACCGTGACGTATACCTGGAGAAGTCTTATCGAATATGGGCATATTGCAGGAGCAGTACCGTGTATTCATTTGTTGTCCAGAGCAATTGCACTTTTATGGTTCATGTTGTCGGCGCGGTGTATGTGTGCATGTTTTGTCAAGAAATTTACATACTTTGTTGTATCACTACAGAGCGATTTCTTTGTGTTCCCCGTCTTGTCCAGGTCTGAAGTGGTTAAATGCTGTAAAGACGCCGTTAGGCTGCAATAAACTCTTTACGCAATTTCACCTCTT
>JAHPZR010016841.1:0-12500 GCA_019787425.1 Platygyra sinensis | reverse complement strand
AGGCTTGAAGACTCGAGAATGCCACGAAAAGCGGATAACGCGCGTGACAAACGCAATCGACTTGTCAAATTTGATCTTCCGTTGGCCAGCTTTCATTTCTCTGTACTTTGCTGGTCTTCTGTGCTTCTTTTTCGAGTTTTGAGCAAGTTTGTCAAGAAAAACTCTCCTGTTCAAAAGAAAACAAAGTACAGATAAATACTTTACAATGAACCACATTTTAGAGCTGTTTCGTAGGATCTTCGTATAAATATTTCCGTTTCGTATTACCCAATCAGAGAATAGCGCGAGCACTCCCGAGAACACGTCATCTTCAACGTCGTGATGCTCGGCAACTTTTCCGATAAAAACCGCAGGGTTAGGATGTTACGAGGCAAAATTTAATATGTTGGGCCCGGTTGTTCAAAGGGTGAATTAATGCTATCCAAATTGCCATTCAGTACAAAAAGATAAGTGTCATTAACACAAACTAAGCAGTACAGAGATTTATTGGGTGGTTAATGCCTTTCTTTGAGCAACAGGGACCAGATGGTGAACTGCCCGCGTGAAAACAAACGGAGTGCTGAGGCTTTTGCAAAAAAAAACGAGGGCTGCTAACAGCAGTATGAGATACAAAATTAAAAACTGAGTCATAAAGCAGCAAAACATATGCTATTCAATAGGAACCCAAAGTGTGCTACAACAGAATGTTTTCTCAGACAATCGAGATTCGCAAGGGCTTGGAAACTGTTCTTACCACAGGATTAACTTTATTAAAGGAAAACACTTCCGTCTGTTTGTCTGTTTGTTAGCTACTCAGTTTAAGTGATTACTTTTATTAAACTAATCTTTATCCAATCTTAAGTATATTGTAAGGTTTAAAGATTTTTTTATTGTTAGTAGGGCCTCTATTGATAGCAGTTTTGTTGATAGAGCTGATAGAGGAAACCAGAAGAATAAAGGTACTTACTTATTGTTTGCATGTCTGCGTCGGAGTGCGGAAAGGGTAACTGAGTTTTCAGTTTTTTTACTCACCTGCTTTGTAAGAGGATCGGCTCGCTGTACACGCAGTTCATTTCCAACTGATTCCCAATGTTCAAACTTCTCAGGAGTAATGTACTCAGCGACCTTAATAGAAAATATGGAAAGCATTAGACAAAATAAAGCTAACTCGAAGGCAATGTCTGAACACGCACGCGCTTATGTATAAGCAAGCTAAATTACTGTAAATTACCATAAGCAGAACAGAAGACCTGTTGACGTCATTAACTGATACGGGACACATTAGAAATGAAATTTATGACTTCCTAAACATATAACTAAGGTCCTATTTTCCTTGTGGGAGAAAAGACATGATGGTTGAGGATATATCTATCTGCGTGAAAGTTACATTATGATTTGTCAGTAGATTTCAAATGGAACAGACGAGCTATAGCACCAAAAGTTCTAACACAACTCTAGGCCTCTATATTTACAAGCCCCTCCTCCCAATACCTGTTATATTGCACCTCTAAAGATGTTTAGAACACAGCCCTAAAAGAATACGCGCGCTGATTGGTTAAAATCGTGTTTCTATAACTCGATCGAGACGCAAAACTAGCACGAGCTGTTAACGTAATGATGGCACGAGCAAAGAGAATTTGCTTTTTGATAATCAAAGTTAAGAAGTTGTTTTCCTTTTTTCTCATCGCGGTGTCTTCTAAAAAAAAATAGTAAACATGTTCTCCGTGTTTCTATCGCCGGTTTTAGTGTAAATCTAACAGCGTTCCTGATCACGAATGTCACTCCCTGATAGGCTACGCTACCCACTATCTATTTAACAAATAGATTTCATGTTGCCTTGCGTCTGTTCAGTAATAGATCACAGATGATTTCAAAATGTGGTAAGAACAAGGCGTAGACGAGTGTGTCACTGATGTTCTTACCACATTTTGACGTCTTCTGTGATCTATTACTGAACACATGCACGGAAACATGAAATCTTTTTGTTTTACATAATAACGAAACAAACTACTACACATATATGATAAAAGTGTTGTTTTTTGTCACTGACTTGTATATAACGGTAAGACGTCTCGGCTAACTCTTAAGCCTTCATCAGTTGAAAAAACCGCTTGATGTTACGCGCGATTTAAAAACTTTTAAATTGAAACGTTGCGCGTGCTGTATGCGCGTGACTCGAGAGAATTTAAGTACGTGCAAGGCACTTGTAGACTTCTGGGATGACCATGTGATCATTCCCAGCGTTCGGGTCTTTTACGGACATCCATCTGATGAAGGCTTAAGAGTTAGCCGAAACGTCTTACCGTAATATACAAGTCAGTGACAAAAAACAACACTTTTATCAACTATGTCATCTCCTGACTACAATTACTCCATTTTTTACTACACATATAGCTTTTGTTTATTTCAAAATACTTCAACATAACGCGAAAGCCGGCCTTTCCCCACTTTGGCGAAGACGAAAAAAGCCATTTGACGTAATCCGGCTATGATCTATACAAAATGAAGCAATTTCATTGGTTACTGTGCGTAGCAAAGAATTGTGATTGGTCGAGAAAAATCACGCCAGTCTCAAACCTGACTCGAACGTCGCTTCTCGTGGAAGGAAAACTTACAACGAAAGCAAACTTGAACTGCAAAATCTACAAATCTTGAACAAAATACTGGAAAAATCAAGTCAGTTTTTGTCATCGGAGCAGCCCTTTGAGCCGAAAAGCTTGGACGTTGCCTTGAAAATTGCAGGAGTTGAAAAATACCCTGGCAAAACTTGTACGAGTTTTGAATGATAGGAGCCTAAATGACGGTGGATATTTTTGTCTTTTGTGGTTGGTGATTCTCAAATCAGTTTAATATAGTGTTGGAGACCCATTTGAGCTGCGATACGGTTGGCCGTGAGCTGTGGTTAGCTATACTTAGCTCGCTGCTCTGCCCTGAAACGGACACGAACATTCTCATCGGAAAGCAGGGTTATGTGTTTATTTTATCTGATCTTAATTAAGGAGTGATGTTTTGATGTTTCATTCCTGATATCAACCACTGAGTCAACATTTATTTGGACACTTGGAAAGGTTGAATTTTTTAAATAAATTGATCTCAGAAACATTTTGTTAAATTCGAGATAAAGAAATGGTTATCGGCTTACCAAGACCAATTTTACCGACTATGACTGCTCGAGGAGTTTTTCTGGATCATGTTCTAGAAGAAACGGCTTTATCTTTCTTTTTCCTGCTTCTCGAACCTATTCAATGCCTCGGCAAGATTTTTTTGTAACTTATCGTTTGCCCAGTCACGTAAAATATTATCTTAATTCTCAAAACTTTCCGCCATTTTAAAACAGCAGAGGGAATAACTATGTAATTATGACGTCAATCAGGCATCTGTCCTCTAATAGATCACAGGCGAGAACCAATCAAAATGAGAGAATAACTTGGGTTATTATATAATCTGTTATAGATAGTGAGTAGTGTAACAGCGTGCGCTTGTTAATAAAATGGCGGCCGTTTCTTGGCGTTTTCAAAGTGTCTGTGAAGAGGATTTAAACATAGTTTTGAACGACTAGTGGATTTAAGCTGCGCCCTCGTCAACTATAACACGATAGAAATCTCGAGCTCAAAATCAAACTGTTTAACAGAAACACGGTACATGTTTCCTAATTCTTAACCGTCACAGTAACTGTATCGGTACGACCCTTAGCTAAAACAGCAAGAACAACAAATGAACCGGTGGTATTCTTTGGTGTAAAAATCAATTGTTCAATCAGAGTTAAGAGTGTGTCCATGAGAACACCAGGCAGGAGGTGATACAACTCAAATCACCGATTTCGCTCAAACTTGGCATAAATGTTGGGTTTGGTGAATAAATGATTATGGCAAAAACTTAGGTTAAAAGATTTTATTCTCTTCAAGTTAGGAGGACCTCCCTCCAAAAATGGCCCTTTGTCACTAATTTACGCATATTTAATTAACGGTCTTTGATTTAGTATTTCTACAACAAGAAAGGCCATGTGGAAATGAAATCCACTGGATCATGTTCTACCATTATTAGTCTCAAAGCACAGATATTGATTTGAACCAGACAATTTGATTTCTCTCCGCGGTCCATCTTAAGTAAGGTGCATATTTTGTAGTGTTGTGAATCGGCCTTTAATTAATGGCAAATATCTGCACTGGGCAACAGCAAATACTCATCATTCTAACTTGGATAGTGAAAGCAATCACTAAAGTTCTCAAAAAAGCCATAAAATCTTTTTGATACTTTAAGGTCTTTTAGCTATTCATATTCGAGGTTTATTGATAATCCAACCTGGATTGCACAAGTCTTGTATAACGATTGTTTCAGAACAGTAATTGTGCTGGACATAATAAAATTAAAATTATAGATGACAGGACGAGAAAAAAGAAAATGTCGCATACATAATATTAGGGAGTTTAAGAGAACCACGACGGCTGGCAACGGCAACGTCGCTACTCAAAGGACTCAATAAGCAGAACAATGGCTGTGCACGTGCGTTATAACTCTTGGTTCATTTCTTTGCTGTCCTCTGCAACTGACAACAACGTGAAATGCGCTGCCTGGGTGAGAACGTGAACTACGACGGCTAATTCTTAAAATTTGTATTTTGAATTTTACGCTGTGTTTCATAATCAGTTTCGAGATCATTTTGACAGAAGAAAAATAAACTAAAAGTGTTTAGAGTATCTAGAGATTTTAAGGTAACTGAAACTATAATTATTATTGGGAGAATAAAACAGAAAGCAAAGGTTAAGATTTTCTTTTTAGGCAAGCTTTTTACATGTGCTAATACTTGTTATAAGTTTTTAATCATATTTTATGTTCAGTTGTACTGTTTATAATTTATGATGTCACAGACTTTTTAGAGCACAGTACACTGTACATAAATGGACAGATCAATTGATATAATAAAGAAGCACTTACATATTCATTTCAGTGATTGCATTGAACTTTTTATAACATCACCTTTTTGTTATAACAATAATTACATGTGAGCTTCGGAATATAAAGTGAAGTTATGAGGATTGATAAATTCTCAAAAGAGGGAAAGGTAAACTTGAAAAATTGAAACAATCCTTGTAAGTTCAATAGGTCCTAACCAACATGTACATGTAGTCCTCCCAACAGTCAGTTTCTAAATGCATTGATTAAATGAAATGAATTATTTTGAACCAAGTGGGACTTGCCAAAGAGTAACGGTTTAGTTGAGCTGGCACAAGTTATCATGATGGTAATTTGAACCAAGTAGTTAATTTTAGAGCAACTGGCTCATCACAAGAGTTACCAAATAATGGCTGTATTGTCCTCAGTCCTTCATAAAATGATATGATACAATATTGTAGGATGGAGCTCCTTTTTTGATCGTCCCCTACTTGCTTTTAATATCCCCATTTCATATACCTACTTTAGGAAGTCTTGATTTCATTTTAAGAAGTCTTGTTTTCATTTTCAGTTAGTGCTTAATAATTAAACTGATACATCCACAAGTGGCATCTATTCGAAATATTATAGTTAAAGGCCTTTTAAATACTTAAATGACCGATTTCCCTACCCTCTTATATACCTCAACTTGTGAAATCCCTACCCTTCCATAGACCTGAAGCCTGAAAAAGGTACCCTTTGGGGTGTAGCCTCCCCGTATAGGCCATACGTATAGGCCATCCCCCCTCTCCCGGGTGAGAAGGACTGTAGCCGTTTTGAGACCAAATCCTAATCAAGTCCAGACAAAACGAACCGTCGACTTTCATCCAAACATCTTGAACACAGAATTCGAAGTCACAGACCAGGTTTTTGAAGAGACCCTCGTGGATGCTATTTAACGAGCTGAAGGTAAAGCTTGTCATTTTCCGTTGATCGTAACCCAATTTCGTGACCGTTCTATACAGGTAAAAGACAATGAAATTGTCAATTCAGGAAGTCTGAAGGGTGACTGCGTCCATTATACAAGTGACCGCTGTATGCAGGTCAACTTAACAGTAAATACTATAAGGGATGATCTTTGGGAGGTTGTTCAGTGACCGTTGTACACAGGGTGACCGCTATATACAGGGCCGTTATATACAGGTACGACTGTAACTGTGCTTCATAAAACAATCTCGGAAGTTTGACTACTGCTTATTAACTACTGGTCATTTACCGGTCATATAGCCACACCGAAATAAGAAAAGTTAATCTAAACTTAAATTTACGTACGCACGCTAGCGTTAAAAGAAACTGTGTCAGCGTAACGCCAAGAGGTGAAATTGCGTAAAGAGTTTATTGCAGCCTAACGGCGTCTTTACAGCATTTAACCACTTCAGACCTGGACAAGACGGGGAACACAAAGAAATCGCTCTGTAGTGATACAACAAAGTATGTAAATTTCTTGACAAAACATGCACACATACACCGCGCCGACAACATGAACCATAAAAGTGCAATTGCTCTGGACAACAAATGAATACACGGTACTGCTCCTGCAATATGCCCATATTCGATAAGACTTCTCCAGGTATACGTCACGGTTCTAAATACTCTACAATTCTATAGCTTTGGCGTCAGGATCAGGTAGTCAAGGATAACGTATATACGCGCAGATCGCACAAACTTTGAACTCAAATCCTAACTTTTGCTATGCACCTGAACTGTTACATTCTTTCATATTTTTTTTACAAAGGGTTCGTCATCATACTCTAGGAGTAAGACAGATGTGTGGTATACTTTAAAGAAAATCCACGAACGATTATGAACGGAGCGTACTCCACCATATTCGATAGGAATATTCCAGGTCACGGTACGTCACGTATTGTGTGCGCCTTGAATACTCTGGGATTGTATAGCGTCACAATGACATATTCGAGTCAAGAATACTTAAGAATAATTTAGCTTTCACGCAGTGGACGTTGTCATCGGCGTCTCCGTGGTAATTACTTCTAAACTTCCTAAAAACGTTATCTTCCTGACGGGGTGTACAAAATAATCTTCAAAAATAATATTTCAACAAGGTAAGACTGAAATCATCAAAGAAGTAATAATAACCGTAAAGCAGTCTAAACAGCTAAGAAAACTGGATGTCATAGATTTTCAAGTTAATGTCATGCTTATACAGATTATCGCGAAGTGCAACCACCAGGGGTAAATATAGTCACGCAGAGACCTGGGAACTGGACTTAATAGTCGTTGACGTCACCGTCCTACTTATGACGTCACATGTGCTTGTCTTTCTCGCTCGTTATTTATCACAAGTCCTTCGCTTCAAGACGTTTTCCACTGAACATTTAAAAGAGTATCGATCCAACTCTACAACACCTTCTTAGTCGCATTAGCGTAATGTTACGTTCCCTGGCGTTATGATACACAACACAATTTAACTGCAATACCTAAGGAAACAAAGAATTTGTTAACCTTAGCTCTTTTTTACTATAAAACAAAGGCTATTGATTAGTTCTTAAGCCAACGAAACTTTTATAATTATATGGCTGCTTTTAGGAACGTTCCATAAGTTCAAGGGCATTATCACTGGCCTTTTTAAAACTGTGGTAGATATGAGTTCATGACCATTGAAATTAAATTATTTGAAATTCGCTTAAAATTACATCCCGTGATGTTAAGCTGTTTCTGTATTCCTGTTGTTATTACTTGCAATAAACACATATTTTAGCTGCAATCGACAGACATGTCCAATACACGCGATCCGTAAAGGGGCGTCAAAAGGGATGACGGTTCATGACGGGTCGCGACGACCAGCAAACAACACAAATAAACATGCGAAAGAAATGTAACAATGTTCCGCGTCCTAAACTAAGGACGCCACAAGCAGTCGAAATAGTGTAGAGGACGACGCTGGATCGCCGACATTCCGCAAACTGACAAACGGTGACGAGTCGTCGCGATCCGTCATAGGCTCGATTACCAGCCGCTGTTCGCGAAGGAGCCCGCGCTCCTCCCCCGAACCAGACACGAGAGAGAGACGGAAATCGAGCCTTGATCCGTCACGAGCCGTCACCAGTTTGGCAGGTATATTGGACAACCCTCACAATCGAGGGTTGTGAAGGGATGCTCGGGTTCGGTGATCAATTACATGCCGGAAGGCCATTTCTCAGCTATCAGGCTTATTATTAATGAGCGGCTTGCTAGAGATCTGATCAGCTCTGGCCCTGTTGGTACTGAATTAATTCCTTAATGGAAACTTGCTGATAATCCTGCCATTATAACTAAAATTACTTTGATTAAAACCTGCGGCTATGGCCTTTTCAACCTTGAATAAACACATATGGTGTCAGTGAGCTTTTAAGATCGATATTAAGAGTATTTGCTTTGGGGATGGAGGTGGTTTTTCTCACAACTTTTGAAGTAGCCGGGTGCCCACTTTTGAAAGCTTTCGCCAAATTCGTATATCACGCACACAGTTTATTCAAGAATCGAGCGGAGACGTTTTAGTTATATCTCTTTCTTTAATTGTTCCTTAAAGAAGAATTAATGTCCGTTGTTATCGAGAAAAACATTTTTGAGCTCGGTTTGGACTTAAATAAACATTAAAAATATTCAGACCAAACGACAAAATGGCAGCTATTCAAGACAGAAAAGCTGCAATCTGTAAATAATACTTCAATGTAAAACAAAATTCCAAATCTAGATCTGTTAATACTCATAAAGAGAATACTTCTTGTGTGATATCCAGCCGCGCAGGGATAAAAGAATCACTTTTTTAACCTGCTTAAACAGCAAGATTTTTTATTCAAGCACTTTAAGAAACTCCTAAGTAAATAAATAATAAAGTCATGATCATCAAAAACTGCCGACTGTTCGAGGTTACCTGGGTTCGTGGTATAAATACTGTGGCCCACAATCTGCCTCGCTATTCGTGCAAGACTTAGTTGCCATACAGTTCACAATGACAAGCGCTGGTGGATCTTCCCGCCTTCTTGTTGTTTGCTGCTGTGTGTCGTTTGTCAGTGTTTTCTTGTACTGTATTGGTTATGTGAGGCTTGAGTTGGAGATACGAGCTTACAAGGAAAGACTTGAGGCTCTTGAGCAAAGAGAAAAACAGTTAGTGGCAACGCCAGGCGTCCCGTCCATTCCAACAAACGGTGAGTGCATTATAGTCTGCATGGTTCCTTTTGTCGATCTCATAACCCTGGCAAGAACTTTATTTCTTAGAAAGCCCCTAAACTTTAGAACTTTCAATTTCTTCCATTTTGTCGAGAAAACGACAAGGCGTCATTTTGATCCGGGGCTAGGCTAGCTGGGATTCACCTTTGTTGTGATCCAAAAGTTACAAACTAAAACCAACATTGTATTAAACTAGATCTGGCTTTGAGACGAAAGTGGAACCTTTAACGCGTTGGAATCGACCCTGAATGATGTGATGCTCTTTCTTTCAGTCAGTGTTTAGAATATTTATAAGTTTAATCGTCGACACATCAGTTTACAGTTAAGCTGAACAATAGACGTTCTTAAATATAAGCAAGAGTACTGCAACCAGGAGATAAAACAGCTGTTGATTTGTGGACTACATCTGATCAAAATGAGGTCTGCATGCAGCATTACCGAGTTTCACATTGCTTATTTGTTTACAAAACTTAAATTTTGTTGAGAATGAAACCTTAACAAACATCGAAACAACTGAACGCCTTCCATCCGGAAAACCTCCGCTTTTTTTTCCTCTCGATTTCGTTACCTTGGTAGCTATCAAGTTATTATGAAGAAATCAATACGTAATCAGCGAATATTTTGTCTTGCCATTTAAGAGCCTGTCTCTCTAAAAACCGACCACTGATTTTACTTCGAAAATTCGATTTTTCTCATAAGCTGGGATTTTAAAGCCCTTACCTAGTTAATCACTAAAATGAGTTTCATTTGATTAAAAATTGTAATTGAATTTTCCTAGGCTTAGTTAAAGTTCGGTCCGCTGGACTCAAGTTGCATGCCTGCCGAAACTGGAAAAATAGCACATATTGCCGTCGCTCTAAAAAAATTAATATTCGCTCAAAAGTCCCAATTTTTTTTTAAACTATAGACATATCACAGCAGTTTGTTTAGCCATGTTTCAATTATAATTCAAAGTTGTCCCTTCAACGGCTGAAAGCAGATTTTCTACCCGTTAAATCGAGTTTTGAACCAATCACGAAAACAGCGCTACTTTGAAGGCGCGTTTTAAAAATGTGGCACCTGTTTGAAACCGCTGAACTACGATGAATAGAAAGTATAAATGACACTTAATTCAAAACAATAATAAAATTTGTCTGCCCACTAGGTTTTCAAAACTAACGACCACTTAAAGTTCGGGAAATTTTGAAAATACTTCAGTGAGTAACTGCATACTCGCCTTCGTGAAGTGCTCCTATAAATTCACGTAAATCTCTTACCTGGCTTCAAGATTAAAGTTTTGGTCCTTTGTAGCAATCCTTGAATCCCAGGTAGCATTAAAACTGCCAGCTTTTTCTTCCAGCAGCAGGTTTGTATACAAGGTACATTTACACGTTCCTGATCTGTGTCGAGCGTGACTGTCACATACTTCCGTGTTCTTTGTATTGCTGACCATTGTTTTCCTCGAAGTCGGTTTAATCATGTAGAGTCCTCTTAAAAGGTTTGTAGAAGCACTCTTTTGGACAACTCTCGGCACACATGCAAGTATGAACAGTAAACGGTGATCAGGGGATCCACAGAAGGATTCATAAATGTCACGGCCATTTTGCGTTTACAACGGGTGTTTTCGTTCCCAATCTTCACGTGAGTATCACAACCTGATTCCCGTGATACAGAATGGGAACTAATTTAGGGTGCCTTTCTTTAAGAAAATCCAAGATCCGAAAGAATCCGAAAATGAATTTTGCGTTTCTTTACTAAACAGATCAGTCTTATATCTCTCGGATCATGGTGTGTCAAAGGAACTGAAGTATCCACTCTGGAGGGTACAGCGGGGTCTCTGTCACGGTTAACGAACGGAAAAAACTGAGGATCACGGATCACTGATATAAATATGTCGTTTTACCGAATCACGAAAATAAGCACGTAAGATACTCTTGATAATAACCTATCTAGAAAGACCTGAGTGCTTGAAGAAAGCAAATTTCTGAAAGGCTTAGTCAAGGCTCCATATTGCAAATCGCATACCTAAGTCACCCTCGACAGACGACTCTAACCATTCGACTCAAATAGAGTTGTAAAATCAGGAATATCGGTTTGTACTCCGAGGTCCTCACGGTTTACGCAAAACCTTCAAGTCACGAATCACGAAGAATAATTTCCGAAATTCACGTTTCACGTAAAATATCAGCCAACCACTCATCACGAGAATACCCCCGTGCGACCCTCACTCCGGGAGTGGATTCTTCGGTTCTTTTGACGCACCATGATCCGAGGGATATACGATTGATCTGTTTGGTAAAGAAACGCAAAATTAATTTTCGGATTCTTTCGGATTCCCGATTTTTATTGACCATGAAGTTCTGACCCAGATTTTATTAAAATTAGTTCCCAATCTGTATCACGGGAATCAGGATGTGATACTCACGCGAAGATTGGGAACGAAAACACCCGTTGTAAACACAAAATTGCGGTGACATTTATGAATCCATCTGTGGATCCCCTGATCACCGTTTAGTTTTCATACTTGTATGTGTGCCGAGAGTTGTCCAAAAGAGTACTTCTACAAACCTTTTAAGAGGACTCTACATGATTAAACCGACTTCGAGGAAAACAATGGTCAGCAATACAAAGAACATGAGAGTATGTGTCCGTCACGCTCGACACAGATCAGGAACGTATAAATGTACCTCTTATACAAACCTACCGCTGGAAGGAAAAGTAGGATACTTCAGCGCCTTTGACACACCATGATCCGAGAGATATAAGACTGATCTGTTTAGTAAAGAAACGCAAAATTCATTTTCGGATTCTTTCGGATCTTGGATTTTCTTAAAGAAAGGCACCCTAAATTAGTTCCCATTCTGTATCACGGGAATCAGGTTGTGATACTCACGTGAAGATTGGGAACGAAAACACCCGTTGTAAACGCAAAATGGCCGTGACATTTATGAATCCTTCTGTGGATCCCCTGATCACCGTTTACTGTTCATACTTGCATGTGTGCCGAGAGTTGTCCAAAAGAGTGCTTCTACAAACCTTTTAAGAGGACTCTACATGATTAAACCGACTTCGAGGAAAACAATGGTCAGCAATACAAAGAACACGGAAGTATGTGACAGTCACGCTCGACACAGATCAGGAACGTGTAAATGTACCTTGTATACAAACCTGCTGCTGGAAGAAAAAGCTGGCAGTTTTAATGCTACCTGGGATTCAAGGACTGCTACAAAGGACGAAAACTGTAATCTTGAAGCCAGGTAAGAGATTTACGTGAATTTATAGGAGCACTTCACGAAGGCGAGTATGCAGTTACTCACTGAAGTATTTTCAAAATTTCCCGAACTTTAAGTGGTCGTTAGTTTTGAAAACCTAGTGGGCAGACAAATTTTATTATTGTTTTGAATTAAGTGTCATTTATACTTTCTATTCATCGTAGTTCA
>JAHPZR010016840.1:5000-25443 GCA_019787425.1 Platygyra sinensis | reverse complement strand
AAAAAGTCAGCTAGAAATACAAGCTCACCCTTTGTTACTGACATTGAGATATAAGTGAGTTTCAAAATTTAGTCAAATGATCCAGACCATGAATTAGTAACAAAGGTTAGGATTCACAGAGAAAGCATCATTCTGACGACTTTAACCGCACTTATTTTATGCCATGCTTTGCAGAGAAAGTCGGAGAAATGTATCAAAAATCGTGGTGCACGGCAGAGCCATCGCTAACGAGCCCTTTGTTTTTTGGACGTGTTTTGGTAGTATGGTAGCGAGAGCATAAGCCTTTACGTACGGCCACTTCATCAACGTTATATCCTAAGAACTCTTTCATCCAAATAACTCGCTACCGTAGGTCTTCACTGGACGGTCGTGGCATCTTCGATTCTGGGCGTTTAGGAAAAGTTGAATTTCAAGTTATTTTATTGAATATCTCCCATACTACCTTTCGGTATAGTCACGAACGCTCTTACCCTTCTTTTGGACAACCTTTCCCGAAACAGCTGTATATATTTACCGAGCTGCAATTTCACCATCACTTATTTATCACTACCGTATTTATAAAATATTCACTTCTGAATCCTGCAGGAGGCAGGAGACACATGTCATGTAAGAACTCAGTTAAATGGCCTGGCTCTCCATGAGTTGTCGTAGCTCAGTGGATAGAGCATCCGCCTGGTGTTCGGAAGGTCGTGGGTTCAAATCCTATCGGGACTCAGATTGTTGTCTAGGTCCCACGCTCGTGTTACGTTACTTTTATATATATATTTACCAAGCTGCAATTTCACCATCACTCATTCATCACGAAATAGAACCATTTCAAAGGAAATTTTTCCTAAGCAAATAACATAGGCAGCTTAATGATGGCTTTCAATATTCTATAAGTGAACTAAGGAGAAAGTTAAGATGAGGAGGAAGATCCATATGTGGCTGAAGCTCCCGTCATCAGAACACGGCTGCAAATCAGGAGGGAGCTAGAACTGTAACTTACTTTCGATCAGAGGGTTTATCCTTTTGATCATACTTAGTTTGACTTTTCTCTTTGATAGTTTTTACAATGGACGGTTCTTAAGGGCATAGGTAAAAAAAAACAAACTACAGTTGATCTTGTTTTCAGTATTCTGCATCAAGATGCAATGTGGAGTGCGAGTTTTTATTACCAAATTAGCGCGCTGTAATGAAAAAAGTAGCGTGGGTAGCTGTGGTAGGCGACATCTTTTTCAAGCAATTACATCGCAATTTTCTATTTCACTTAATTGTATGGTGCGTAACTATTTTGTGGCATTTTCTGTTTGTTGTTGTGTCACAATTATCGAATTTGCGCATTATAATGAAAAACATTGACATGGGTACCCTGTGATGAGCCACTTTTTTTCAAGCGATTCGATAGATATATGTTTCCAGTCCATTAAAGCGTGTGATATGTAACAATTTTGTGGCATTTCTTCCTCCGTTGCTGTGTCAAAATTACTGAGTTTCGGTGTTATAATAAAAAAATAGAAGTACGTACACTTTGGTGAACGACATTTTCGCAGCCCTCATGTGGAATAATTCAGTGAGTGCCCAATGATTTTTTTGCAGATTATGTTAGCATGAAGTACCACCTTTTAGACGGTATGCTCCGTATTTTGAAGCATGCTCCGCCATTGGAGATATTTGGGCCTAAACTTTGGGTATTCTAACAGTTTTCACTATTGGGAGAGAGGAGGTTCTTGGCTGAGACGACTTGTTTGAATAGGAACTAGTCTAGAAGAACGAAACATAAACAGTAGATTGTCTTTGGGTAGGACAACATTCGTTGAAAATTTGAAAATATTTGGTTGAATTCTTATAGCAGTAGTGCATTATACTTTTGACCATTTTTAAAGTCATTTTCGGTCATTCTTTGTAAAAAAACAGGGGGTGGTGGTCAACTCCTCCCGGTTTTGACCAAATTTCCTTAAACTTTGGCTGAAGTAGTTTTAAGTGGACCCCTTGAAACTGGCAAAGTTTCATCGAAATCAGTGAGACAGCTTGTGCCACCCCTGCCTGGTCCTATCGTGGATGCACTCTTGAGACCCTAGAAGAACGCCAGTACTTAAACATCACACACATCAGATCCCATACTAAAACTAGGAAAATTAAACTCCCAACCAGCCAAAACTTAAACTAAGGCCAAACGCCGGTGGTAAAGGCGACAGAGAAATAGAGGAGGCTGTTCAAGTCAATGTAAGAGTCTGCTAGGGCTTGGACAGAAGAGTCGGGACGAGATTATAACCCAGAAGGACCTCCGGGACGTAAAAACGCGCAACTTTCAAATAGTGAGATGCTGTAGGAGTGTGGCGCCAACCAACATGTTCCATAATGTCTGCAAGCTGACTACCCGAAAGGGCTAAAGTCACGGCCAAGCCGGCTGTAGAGCTCTGCAAAGTTTCCCCACAGTAAACCTTTGCCTCCCGTAGATAGCTACGCAGTAGCGACTGCAAAGTGGAGTTAGAAATCTGCATATTTTGGATCTTCCCTGAGGAGCTGAGAGGGCGAAACAAGTAACCGGACAAAAGATCTAGAGAAAGCGCGGAAGAGATGGCGATGTAAAGCAGGGCAAAGAGACAAATCGGAATGGCGACGAATGCCGAAAAGATTGGCGGATCCATCCCTGAGAGATTTACCCCAGACGTGATTTACCAGGAGACCATCGTTACGTGGGAACCGCATTATCTCTTGGGTCTTTGCTAGAGTAAGGTCATTTGCCCGATCCCCGCTAAAAATGAGCGTCTTGAGCAAAGCATTGTCTCTCGCATAAACAAATAGCTGGGAAGCAGTGGAACTAACATTTTCCCCTGAATAAGACGGGACAGCTGAACGATTTTGACGATGAAGAGTGGCGTCGCATGCTTAGGAGTAACAGCAGCTTGCAACTGCTCAGACGAGAAGGCCTTAGATAGGCCTTGACTTCAACCGAAGCTGCAGGGTTTCCAAAGCCCAGAGCGGAGTCACAATCACCGTCCATGCCAGCTTCTTTAAAAATGGCTCTGAGCTTTCCAATACAGGAATCGACGGTAGCAAAGAAAAGGCGAACAGGGCAACCACAGCTATGCACCTTGGTTTTCCTAGGTAAGGACAAGTGTTAACATGGACCTGTGTTTTTCCTCGAGAATCTTTCCACGCAAGAAATCGACAAACATTTAGGAGTAGCGGAAAAAATGGTCTTAGACCCCGGCAGATAACCCAAAAAGGCGAAGAACTCCTTCTTCAGGGAGTCTCGTTGTTTGGCGTGAGCGGAAGAAAAAGTAATGCCTCGCAGCTGGTCGAGACGGCTATCTATGACAGAAAAATCCGGGGCGACCGAAAGAGGTTAGGTAGCGGAAACGGCGGGTCTCTTGTATCGTCACATCTGGCAAAATCGGAAATCCTGATCATTGAGATTTTCACACTCTGGACATTTGACTGCAGGAACAAAAACGCGGGCAACTGGGGGAAGACCCTATGGAAAAAATAGAGCGGAAAAGAATTAAAATAGTTTGAGGGAGAACACCGCAGAAAAATAACAGATGAAACAAGACGTCAAGTAACTTTTTTAACAAAGATAGCTAGGCAAAACAGGAAAGCATGAAAGCGAGGTATACTTGAAAGGAGACGAAAAATCCGATCTTCAAAGTTTATGAAACCGAAACGTCAGAAGACTTCTTTACAAAGGGTCGATATTAGACGCCCATAAATCCAAAGGCAGAGGAGGATGAAGCAGCTAAACTTTTCCAACAAAATTAGCAGGGTCTGGGAAGGCAAGTATAGAGACGTCCGACGAAACGTCACCACGGGAAACGCTATCCACCCAGTCGGAAGACAAGTGAGAATTAAGGCTAGGGGGACCGAAGCCCGGGCTGCAGGGGTTTCCCATCGCGACGCACCCTCGAAATAGTATGTCGTTTGAAGGAAAGCGGGTCGAAAGAATCCGAGGACTCCCATGCCTGGACAATATAGGAGAATTTGCAACGCTTGAAGGGAGGCTGGAAAAGAAAGAGAAAGAAAACGAATAAAAACGATTCAAAGGAATCACCTCTATTAATTACAACAACGTAACAAAAGTGGCACAAGCGCTACTCATAAAGCAAAACAAGCAAAAATCAGAGGGAGAAAATAACTATTGCCCTCCAGGAGGCGGCATAAGGGGGCGAGGTCGCGACTGTGGGTAACTTCGGTTATTAAACCGTTTGAAACACCTGGAGGCCATGTGGCCAGGTGAACCACAAGCGTGGCAAAAAATCCTCGGACGTCTGGCGGTCGAACGAGCAGCCTGGGCGGAAGCTCCAGCGGAGCTAGAAGCGGAACTGGGAACAAAAGACCTAAAGGACTTATCCACTTTGGCGACGGCTTCAAGGACTTGCTTCTTTGAGACAGGTAACTTCTCTCTAAGAGTACAGGCCATGTCATCAAAGGTAAGCCTTCTCGTGCCCTGACAGTTTGACAGCTGTAGCTAATTGCTCTACCATGGCCAAGGCGTCATATTTGTCGAAATCCAGAGCACTTACTTATACTCGCGCTGCAAGGGACTGGCGCGAAAAGCCAAACTGGTGACGGCTCGTGACGGATCTAGGCTCGATTTCCGCCTCTCTCTTGAGTCTGGTTCGGGGGATGAACGCGGGCTCCTTTTCCGAACAGCAGCAGGTAATCGAGCCTATGACGGATCGCGTTGACCCGTCACGGTTTGTCAGTTTGCGGAATGTCCGCGATCCAGCGTCGTCCTCTACACTATTTCAACTGCTTGTGGCGTCCTTATTTTAGAACGAGGAACATTGCTACATTTCTTTCACATGTTTATTAGTGTTGTTTGCGGGTCGTCGCGACCCGTCATGAACTGTCATCCCTTTTGACGCCCCTTGGACATGTATGTCGATTGCAGCTAAAATATGTGCTTATTGCAAGTAATAACTACATGAATACAGAAACAGCTTAACATCACGGGAAGTAATTTTAAGCGAATCTCAAATAATTTAATTTCAATGGTCATGAACTCATACCTACCACAGTTACTTATGGAACGTTCCTAAAAGCAGCCATATAATTATAAAAGTTTCGTTGGCTTAAATACTAATCAATAGCCTTTGTTTCATAGTAAAAAAAAGTTAAGGTGAACAAATTCTTTGTTTCCTTAGTCAGATTGTAGTTAAATTGTGTTGTGTATCATAACGCCAGGGAACGTAACATTAGGGTAATGCGACTAAGAAGGTGTTGTAGAGGTGGATCGATACTCTTTTAAATGTTTAGTGGAAAACGTCTTGAAGCGAAGGACTTGTGATAAATAACGAGCGAGAAAGACAAGCACATATGACGTCATGAGTAGGACTGTGACGTCAACGATTATTAAGTCTAGTTTCCAGGTCTCTGCGTGACTATATTTACCCTGGTGGTTGCACTTCGAGATAATCTGTATAAGCATGACATTAACTTGAAAACCATGACATCCAGTTTTCTTAGCTGTTTAGACTGCTTTACGGTTATTATTACTTCTTTGATGATTTCAGTCTTACCTTGTTGAAATATTATTTTTGAAGATTATTTTGTACACCCCGTCAGGAAGATAACGTTTTTAGGAAGTTTAAGTAACTACCACGGAGACGCCGATGACAACGTCCACTGCGTGAAAGCTAAAATATTCTTAAGTATTCTTGACTCGAATATGTCATTGTGACGCTATACAATCCCAGAGTATTCAAGGCGCACACAATACGTGACGTACACCTGGAATATTCCTATCGAATATGGTGGAATACGCTCCGTTCATAATCGTTCGTGGATTTTCGTTAAAGTATACCACACATCTGTCGTACTCCTAGAGTATGATGACGAACCCTTTGTAAAAAAATTACTGATGAAAGAAGGTAACAGTTCAGGTGCATAGCAAAATTTAGGATTTGAGTTCAAAGTTTGTGCGATCTGCGCGTATATACGTTATCCTTGACTACCTGATCCTGACGCCAAAGCTATAGAATTGTGGAGTACTTAGAACCGTGACGTAGACCTGGAGAAGTCTTATCGAATATGGGCATATTGCAGGAGCAGTGCCGTGTATTCATTTGTTGACCAGAGCAATTGCACTTTTATGGTTCATGTTGTCGGCGCGGTGTATGTGTGCATGTTTTGTCAAGAAATTTACATACTTTGTTGTATCACTACAAAGCGATTTCTTTGTGTTCCCCGTCTTGTCCAGGTCTGAAGTGGTTAAATGCTGTAAGGACGCCGTTAGGCTGCAATAAACTCTTTACGCAATTTCACCTCTTGGTGTTACGCTGACACAGTTTCTTTTAACGCTTGCGTGCGTACGTAAATATAAGTTTAGATTAACTTTTCTTATTTCGCTGTGGGTATATGACCGGTAAATGACCAGTAGTCAGACTTCCGAGATTGTTTTATGAAGCACAGTTACAGTCGTACCTGTATATAATGGCCCTGTATATAGCGGTCACCCTGTGTATAACGGTCACTGAACAACTTCCCAAAGATCATCCCTTATAGTATTTACTGTTAAGTTGACCTGCATATAGCGGTCACTTGTATAATGGACGCAGTCACCCTTTAGACTTCCTGAATTGACAATTTCATTGTCTTTTACCTGTATAGAACGGTCACGAAATTGGGTTACGATCAACGAAAAATGACAAGCTTTATCTTCAGCTCGTTAAATAGCATCCACGAGGGCCTCTTCAAAAACCTGGTCTGTGACTTCGAATTCTTTGTTCAAGATGTTTGGATGAAAGTCGACGGCTCGTTTTGTCTGGACTTGATTAGGAGTTGGTCTCAAAACGGCTACAGTCCTTCTCACCCGGGGGAGGGGGGGATGGCCTATACGGGGAGGCTACGCCCCAAAGGGGTGCCTTTTTCTGGCTTCAGGTATATGAAAGGGTAGGGATTTCACAAGTTATCATGATAACTTGTGTCAGCTCAACTAAACCGTTACTCTTTAGCAAGTCCCACTTGGTTCAATTAATGCTCCCAACCCATGAGAACGAGAATCAAACAACAACAAATGTGGGGAAAGGGGTTGGGAATGAAGTACTCCAACAGGCACTATCGCTAATGCAATACTAGTCTAGCTTGGTAAGATGGGAGGGGTCAATACCCCCTCACCCCCTTTCTCTCTAGGGGTGCAGGTCACGATCCCCTAAGAGAGGTGCTACTCCTCTTGAGGGCTGCAGATCACAATACCCTGCAAGAGTCCTTACTCCTCTTTAAGGCTGCCATCACAATACCCTAAAAGAGGTCCTTACTCCTCCCCAGGGCTGCAGGTCACAATACCCTGTGAGAGGTCCCTAATCCTCCTCAGGGCTCCAGGTCACAATACCCTGAAAGAGGTCCTTAGTCGGGTAAGGTAGTTAAGACTCATAGTTACTATGGCAACCAATCCATTTTGTGAGTCTATGGGGCAAAGAGTGACCTGTATGAGAGCACTTCATCCCAACCCAAAGTTTAATTGTCTAGATCAATTCAACGTCACAGGACAGAGGAGAGATATACACCTAAGATTTACTCTACAGTCCAGCTGTGTAGATCTCAATAGTAAGCGTAGCTTAACAGTTCATTATGCATCTTATGGGCAGGGAAACTGCTGAAGTCTAACCGGAACGTAATGTACCTACCGACTATATTAACTAATATAAGATCGCAATGATATTGTCAGATACTGATGAGTAACAAAATGTTGAGTCAACGGCCTTCTTAACAACTATTCATTTCAAGAAAAAGTCTAACAAAACACTAGTGGAACCGAATCTTAACCTCATACTACAGTTGCCTAGTCTATGAAAGAAGACAGGGATACTCTAATCATTAAATGTCTGTAACACAAATATGCGGCAAGTCTATAGCGTTGACTGCCAACTGTAACATCTTAAATATGTACAGAGGTATATATCTATGTATATCCATCTTAAGTAAACTCATAGCAAAATATCTTGTGTATAGCATTTTGTATTCAAACATCCTATATATAGTATCATGTATCATAAGTCTACATAAGAAACAGTATATTGCGTGTACCATAGTGCGTGATATGCTTGTGACATAGGGGTGAGGAGGGTGGGAAAATAATTGTACTAGAACAAACTAAAGCAGGCAAGATGTTTGCCTGCTAGAGCGATGGAATGAATAAACTAGGCTTATGTTCAATGCACTAGAGGTTGATCGACAGTGATGCAAGAACTATCCTGATTGGCTCAGCCGGTATATGCACTATGAACACACATGATCGGGAATGAACTTTGGCCTGTGAAACCAACCCTATGTTACTGCATGTCACGCAATCCGCGAGTAGTTCTCACGGTTGTCCCATTAACTACAATTTATATCTTTTAAGAGATAAATTGGTCTAACAATTCATTGCATTTAATCCATGCATTTAGAAACTGACTGTTGGGAGGACTACATGTACATGCTGGTTAGGACCTAATGAACTTACAAGGATTGTTTCAAGTTTTCAAGTTTACATTTCCCTCTTTTGAGAATTTATCAATCCTCATAACTTCACTTTACATTCTCAAGCTCACATGTAATTATTGTTATAACAAAAAGGTGATGTTATGAAAAGTTAAATGCAATCACTGAAATGAATAAGTGCCTCTTTATTATATCAACTGTATCTGTCCATTTATGTACAGTGTACTGTGCTCTAAAAAGTCTGTGACATCATAAATTATAAACAGTACAACTGAACATAAAATATGATTAAAAACTTATAACAAGTATTAGCACATGTAAAAAGCTTGCCTAAAAAGAAAATCTTAACCTTTGCTTTCTGTTTTATTCTCCCAATAATAATTATAGTTTCGCTAGATACTCTAAACACTTTTAGTTTGTTTTTCTTCTGTCAAAATGATCTCGAAACTGATTATGAAACACAGCGTAAAATTCAAAATACAAATTTTAAGAATTAGCCGTCGTAGTTCACGTTCTCACCCAGGCAGCGCATTTCACGTTGTTGTCAGTTGCAGAGGACAGCAAAGAAATGAACCAAGAGTTTATAACGCACGTGCACAGCCATTGTTCTGCTTATTGAGTTCTTTGAGTAGCGACGTTGCCGTTGCCAGCCGTCGTGGTTTTCTTAAACTCCCTAATATTATGTATGCGACATTTTCTCTTTTCTCGTCCTGTCATCCATAATGTTAATTTGATTATGTCCAGCAGAATTACTGTTCTGAAACAAACGTTATACTTGAAAGACTTGTGCAATCCAGGTTGGATTATCAATAAACCTCGAATATGAATAGCTAAAAGACCTTAAAGTACCAAAAGGATTTTATGGCTTTTTTGAGAACTTAAGTGATTGCTTTCACTATCCAAGTTAGAATGATGAGTATTTGCTGTTGCCCAGTGCAGATATTTGCCATTAATTAAAGGCCGATTCACAACATTACAAAATACACACCTTACTTAAGATGGACCTCGGAGAGAAATAAAAATGGTCTGGTTCAAATGAATATCTGTGCTTTGAGACTAATAATGGTAGAACATGATCCAGTGGATTTCATTTTCACATGGCCTTTCTTGTTGTAGAAATACTAAATCAAAGACAACTAATTAAATACGCATAAATTAGTGACAAAGGGCCATTTTTGGAGGGAGTCCCTCTAACTTGAAGAGAATAAAATATTTTAACCTCAGTTTTTGCCACAATCATTTACTCACTAAAGCCAACATTTATGCCACGTTTGAGGAAAATCGGTGATTTGAGTTGTATCCGCTCCTGCCTGGTTTTCTCATGGACACAATAACTCTGATTGAACAGTACACCCAAGCATAACACCGCTTCATTTGTTGTTCTTGCTGTTTTAGCCAAGGGTCGTACCGATACAGTTACTGTGATGATTAAGAATTAGGAAACATGTACCGTGTTACTATTAAACAGTTAGATTTTGAGCTCGAGATTTCTATCGTGTAATAGTTGACGAGGGCGCAGCCCTAGTCAGCTATCACGCATAGAAATCGAGAGCGAATAATCTAATTGTTGCAGCATAAATCCACTGGTCGTTCAAAACTATGTTTAAATCCTCTTCACAGACACTTTGAAAACGCCAAGAAACGGCCGCCATTTTATTAACAAGCGCGAGCTGTTACACTACTCACTATCTATAACAGATTATATAATAACTCAAGTTATTATCTCATTGTGATTGGTTCTCGCCTGTGATCTATTAGAGGACAGATGCACGATTGACGTCATAATTACAAAGTTATTCCCTCTGCTGTTTTAAAATGGCGGAAAGTTTTGAGCATTAAGATAATATTTTACTTGACTGGGCAAACGATAAGTTCCAAAACAGTCTTGCCGAGACATTGAACAGGTTCGACAAGCAGGAAAAAGAAAGATTATTAAAGCCGTTTCTGCTAGAACATGATCCAGAAAAACTCCTCGAGCAGTCATAGTCGGTAAAATTGGTCTTGGTAAGCCGATAACCATTTCTTTATCTCGAATTTAACAAAATGTTTCTGAGATCAATTTATTTAAAAAATTCAACCTTTCCAAGTGTCCAAATAAATGTTGGCTTTAGTGAGTAAATGATTGTGGCAAAAACTGAGGTTAAAATATTTTATTCTCTTCAAGTTAGAGGGACTCCCTCCAAAAATGGCCCTTTGTCACTAATTTATGCGTATTTAATTAGTTGTCTTTGATTTAGTATTTCTACAACAAGAAAGGCCATGTGAAAATGAAATCCACTGGATCATGTTCTACCATTATTAGTCTCAAAGCACAGATATTCATTTGAACCAGACCATTTTTATTTCTCTCCGAGGTCCATCTTAAGTAAGGTGTGTATTTTGTAATGTTGTGAATCGGCCTTTAATTAATGGCAAATATCTGCACTGGGCAACAGCAAATACTCATCATTCTAACTTGGATAGTGAAAGCAATCACTTAAGTTCTCAAAAAAGCCATAAAATCCTTTTGGTACTTTAAGGTCTTTTAGCTATTCATATTCGAGGTTTATTGATAATCCAACCTGGATTGCACAAGTCTTTCAAGTATAACGTTTGTTTCAGAACAGTAATTCTGCTGGACATAATCAAATTAACATTATGGATGACAGGACGAGAAAAGAGAAAATGTCGCATACATAATATTAGGGAGTTTAAGAAAACCACGACGGCTGGCAACGGCAACGTCGCTACTCAAAGAACTCAATAAGCAGAACAATGGCTGTGCACGTGCGTTATAAACTCTTGGTTCATTTCTTTGCTGTCCTCTGCAACTGACAACAACGTGAAATGCGCTGCCTGGGTGAGAACGTGAACTACGACGGCTAATTCTTAAAATTTGTATTTTGAATTTTACGCTGTGTTTCATAATCAGTTTCGAGATCATTTTGACAGAAGAAAAACAAACTAAAAGTGTTTAGAGTATCTAGCGAAACTATAATTATTATTGGGAGAATAAAACAGAAAGCAAAGGTTAAGATTTTCTTTTTAGGCAAGCTTTTTACATGTGCTAATACTTGTTATAAGTTTTTAATCATATTTTATGTTCAGTTGTACTGTTTATAATTTATGATGTCACAGACTTTTTAGAGCACAGTACACTGTACATAAATGGACAGATACAGTTGATATAATAAAGAGGCACTTATTCATTTCAGTGATTGCATTTAACTTTTCATAACATCACCTTTTTGTTATAACAATAATTACATGTGAGCTTGAGAATGTAAAGTGAAGTTATGAGGATTGATAAATTCTCAAAAGAGGGAAATGTAAACTTGAAAACTTGAAACAATCCTTGTAAGTTCATTAGGTCCTAACCAGCATGTACATGTAGTCCTCCCAACAGTCAGTTTCTAAATGCATGGATTAAATGCAATGAATTGTTAGACCAATTTATCTCTTAAAAGATATAAATTGTAGTTAATGGGACAACCGTGAGAACTACTCGCGGATTGCGTGACATGCAGTAACATAGGGTTGGTTTCACAGGCCAAAGTTCATTCCCGATCATGTGTGTTCATAGTGCATATACCGGCTGAGCCAATCAGGATAGTTCTTGCATCACTGTCGATCAACCTCTAGTGCATTGAACATAAGCCTAGTTTATTCATTCCATCGCTCTAGCAGGCAAACATCTTGCCTGCTTTAGTTTGTTCTAGTACAATTATTTTCCCACCCTCCTCACCCCTATGTCACAAGCATATCACGCACTATGGTACACGCAATATACTGTTTCTTATGTAGACTTATGATACATGATACTATATATAGGATGTTTGAATACAAAATGCTATACACAAGATATTTTGCTATGAGTTTACTTAAGATGGATATACATAGATATATACCTCTGTACATATTTAAGATGTTACAGTTGGCAGTCAACGCTATAGACTTGCCGCATATTTGTGTTACAGACATTTAATGATTAGAGTATCCCTGTCTTCTTTCATAGACTAGGCAACTGTAGTATGAGGTTAAGATTCGGTTCCACTAGTGTTTTGTTAGACTTTTTCTTGAAATGAATAGTTGTTAAGAAGGCCGTTGACTCAACATTTTGTTACTCATCAGTATCTGACAATATCATTGCGATCTTATATTAGTTAATATAGTCGGTAGGTACATTACGTTCCGGTTAGACTTCAGCAGTTTCCCTGCCCATAAGATGCATAATGAACTGTTAAGCTACGCTTACTATTGAGATCTACACAGCTGGACTGTAGAGTAAATCTTAGGTGTATATCTCTCCTCTGTCCTGTGACGTTGAATTGATCTAGACAATTAAACTTTGGGTTGGGATGAAGTGCTCTCATACAGGTCACTCTTTGCCCCATAGACTCACAAAATGGATTGGTTGCCATAGTAACTATGAGTCTTAACTACCTTACCCGACTAAGGACCTCTTTCAGGGTATTGTGACCTGGAGCCCTGAGGAGGATTAGGGACCTCTCACAGGGTATTGTGACCTGCAGCCCTGGGGAGGAGTAAGGACCTCTTTTAGGGTATTGTGATGGCAGCCTTAAAGAGGAGTAAGGACTCTTGCAGGGTATTGTGATCTGCAGCCCTCAAGAGGAGTAGCACCTCTCTTAGGGGATCGTGACCTGCACCCCTAGAGAGAAAGGGGGTGAGGGGGTATTGACCCCTCCCATCTTACCAAGCTAGACTAGTATTGCATTAGCGATAGTGCCTGTTGGAGTACTTCATTCCCAACCCCTTTCCCCACATTTGTTGTTGTTTGATTCTCGTTCTCATGGGTTGGGAGCATTAATTGAACCAAGTGGGACTTGCTAAAGAGTAACGGTTTAGTTGAGCTGACACAAGTTATCATGATAACTTGTGAAATCCCTACCCTTTCATATACCTGAAGCCAGAAAAAGGCACCCCTTTGGGGCGTAGCCTCCCCGTATAGGCCATCCCCCCCTCCCCCGGGTGAGAAGGACTGTAGCCGTTTTGAGACCAACTCCTAATCAAGTCCAGACAAAACGAGCCGTCGACTTTCATCCAAACATCTTGAACAAAGAATTCGAAGTCACAGACCAGGTTTTTGAAGAGGCCCTCGTGGATGCTATTTAACGAGCTGAAGATAAAGCTTGTCATTTTTCGTTGATCGTAACCCAATTTCGTGACCGTTCTATACAGGTAAAAGACAATGAAATTGTCAATTCAGGAAGTCTAAAGGGTGACTGCGTCCATTATACAAGTGACCGCTATATGCAGGTCAACTTAACAGTAAATACTATAAGGGATGATCTTTGGGAAGTTGTTCAGTGACCGTTATACACAGGGTGACCGCTATATACAGGGCCATTATATACAGGTACGACTGTAACTGTGCTTCATAAAACAATCTCGGAAGTCTGACTACTGGTCATTTACCGGTCATATACCCACAGCGAAATAAGAAAAGTTAATCTAAACTTATATTTACGTACGCACGCAAGCGTTAAAAGAAACTGTGTCAGCGTAACACCAAGAGGTGAAATTGCGTAAAGAGTTTATTGCAGCCTAACGGCGTCCTTACAGCATTTAACCACTTCAGACCTGGACAAGACGGGGAACACAAAGAAATCGCTTTGTAGTGATACAACAAAGTATGTAAATTTCTTGACAAAACATGCACACATACACCGCGCCGACAACATGAACCATAAAAGTGCAATTGCTCTGGTCAACAAATGAATACACGGCACTGCTCCTGCAATATGCCCATATTCGATAAGACTTCTCCAGGTCTACGTCACGGTTCTAAGTACTCCACAATTCTATAGCTTTGGCGTCAGGATCAGGTAGTCAAGGATAACGTATATACGCGCAGATCGCACAAACTTTGAACTCAAATCCTAAATTTTGCTATGCACCTGAACTGTTACCTTCTTTCATCAGTAATTTTTTTACAAAGGGTTCGTCATCATACTCTAGGAGTACGACAGATGTGTGGTATACTTTAACGAAAATCCACGAACGATTATGAACGGAGCGTATTCCACCATATTCGATAGGAATATTCCAGGTGTACGTCACGTATTGTGTGCGCCTTGAATACTCTGGGATTGTATAGCGTCACAATGACATATTCGAGTCAAGAATACTTAAGAATATTTTAGCTTTCACGCAGTGGACGTTGTCATCGGCGTCTCCGTGGTAGTTACTTAAACTTCCTAAAAACGTTATCTTCCTGACGGGGTGTACAAAATAATCTTCAAAAATAATATTTCAACAAGGTAAGACTGAAATCATCAAAGAAGTAATAATAACCGTAAAGCAGTCTAAACAGCTAAGAAAACTGGATGTCATAGGTTTTCAAGTTAATGTCATGCTTATACAGATTATCTCGAAGTGCAACCACCAGGGTAAATATAGTCACGCAGAGACCTGGAAACTAGACTTAATAATCGTTGACGTCACAGTCCTACTCATGACGTCATATGTGCTTGTCTTTCTCGCTCGTTATTTATCACAAGTCCTTCGCTTCAAGACGTTTTCCACTAAACATTTAAAAGAGTATCGATCCACCTCTACAACACCTTCTTAGTCGCATTACCCTAATGTTACGTTCCCTGGCGTTATGATACACAACACAATTTAACTACAATCTGACTAAGGAAACAAAGAATTTGTTCACCTTAACTTTTTTTTACTATGAAACAAAGGCTATTGATTAGTATTTAAGCCAACGAAACTTTTATAATTATATGGCTGCTTTTAGGAACGTTCCATAAGTAACTGTGGTAGGTATGAGTTCATGACCATTGAAATTAAATTATTTGAGATTCGCTTAAAATTACATCCCGTGATGTTAAGCTGTTTCTGTATTCATGTAGTTATTACTTGCAATAAGCACATATTTTAGCTGCAATCGACATACATGTCCAAGGGGCGTCAAAAGGGATGACGGTTCATGACGGGTCGCGACGACCCGCAAACAACACTAATAAACATGTGAAAGAAATGTAGCAATGTTCCTCGTTCTAAAATAAGGACGCCACAAGCAGTTGAAATAGTGTAGAGGACGACGCTGGATCGCGGACATTCCGCAAACTGACAAACCGTGACGGGTCAACGCGATCCGTCATAGGCTCGATTACCTGCTGCTGTTCGGAAAAGGAGCCCGCGTTCATCCCCCGAACCAGACTCAAGAGAGAGGCGGAAATCGAGCCTAGATCCGTCACGAGCCGTCACCAGTTTGGCTTTTCGCGCCAGTCCCTTGCAGCGCGAGTATAAGTAAGTGCTCTGGATTTCGACAAATATGACGCCTTGGCCATGGTAGAGCAATTAGCTACAGCTGTCAAACTGTCAGGGCACGAGAAGGCTTACCTTTGATGACATGGCCTGTACTCTTAGAGAGAAGTTACCTGTCTCAAAGAAGCAAGTCCTTGAAGCCGTCGCCAAAGTGGATAAGTCCTTTAGGTCTTTTGTTCCCAGTTCCGCTTCTAGCTCCGCTGGAGCTTCCGCCCAGGCTGCTCGTTCGACCGCCAGACGTCCGAGGATTTTTTGCCACGCTTGTGGTTCACCTGGCCACATGGCCTCCAGGTGTTTCAAACGGTTTAATAACCGAAGTTACCCACAGTCGCGACCTCGCCCCCTTATGCCGCCTCCTGGAGGGCAATAGTTATTTTCTCCCTCTGATTTTTGCTTGTTTTGCTTTATGAGTAGCGCTTGTGCCACTTTTGTTACGTTGTTGTAATTAATAGAGGTGATTCCTTTGAATCGTTTTTATTCGTTTTCTTTCTCTTTCTTTTCCAGCCTCCCTTCAAGCGTTGCAAATTCTCCTATATTGTCCAGGCATGGGAGTCCTCGGATTCTTTCGACCCGCTTTCCTTCAAACGACATACTATTTCGAGGGTGCGTCGCGATGGGAAACCCCTGCAGCCCGGGCTTCGGTCCCCCTAGCCTTAATTCTCACTTGTCTTCCGACTGGGTGGATAGCGTTTCCCGTGGTGACGTTTCGTCGGACGTCTCTATACTTGCCTTCCCAGACCCTGCTAATTTTGTTGGAAAAGTTTAGCTGCTTCATCCTCCTCTGCCTTTGGATTTATGGGCGTCTAATATCGACCCTTTGTAAAGAAGTCTTCTGACGTTTCGGTTTCATAAACTTTGAAGATCGGATTTTTCGTCTCCTTTCAAGTATACCTCGCTTTCATGCTTTCCTGTTTTGCCTAGCTATCTTTGTTAAAAAAGTTACTTGACGTCTTGTTTCATCTGTTATTTTTCTGCGGTGTTCTCCCTCAAACTATTTTAATTCTTTTCCGCTCTATTTTTTCCATAGGGTCTTCCCCCAGTTGCCCGCGTTTTTGTTCCTGCAGTCAAATGTCCAGAGTGTGAAAATCTCAATGATCAGGATTTCCGATTTTGCCAGATGTGACGATACAAGAGACCCGCCGTTTCCGCTACCTAACCTCTTTCGGTCGCCCCGGATTTTTCTGTCATAGATAGCCGTCTCGACCAGCTGCGAGGCATTACTTTTTCTTCCGCTCACGCCAAACAACGAGACTCCCTGAAGAAGGAGTTCTTCGCCTTTTTGGGTTATCTGCCGGGGTCTAAGACCATTTTTTCCGCTACTCCTAAATGTTTGTCGATTTCTTGCGTGGAAAGATTCTCGAGGAAAAACACAGGTCCATGTTAACACTTGTCCTTACCTAGGAAAACCAAGGTGCATAGCTGTGGTTGCCCTGTTCGCCTTTTCTTTGCTACCGTCGATTCCTGTATTGGAAAGCTCAGAGCCATTTTTAAAGAAGCTGGCATGGACGGTGATTGTGACTCCGCTCTGGGCTTTGGAAACCCTGCAGCTTCGGTTGAAGTCAAGGCCTATCTAAGGCCTTCTCGTCTGAGCAGTTGCAAGCTGCTGTTACTCCTAAGCATGCGACGCCACTCTTCATCGTCAAAATCGTTCAGCTGTCCCGTCTTATTCAGGGGAAAATGTTAGTTCCACTGCTTCCCAGCTATTTGTTTATGCGAGAGACAATGCTTTGCTCAAGACGCTCATTTTTAGCGGGGATCGGGCAAATGACCTTACTCTAGCAAAGACCCAAGAGATAATGCGGTTCCCACGTAACGATGGTCTCCTGGTAAATCACGTCTGGGGTAAATCTCTCAGGGATGGATCCGCCAATCTTTTCGGCATTCGTCGCCATTCCGATTTGTCTCTTTGCCCTGCTTTACATCGCCATCTCTTCCGCGCTTTCTCTAGATCTTTTGTCCGGTTACTTGTTTCGCCCTCTCAGCTCCTCAGGGAAGATCCAAAATATGCAGATTTCTAACTCCACTTTGCAGTCGCTACTGCGTAGCTATCTACGGGAGGCAAAGGTTTACTGTGGGGAAACTTTGCAGAGCTCTACAGCCGGCTTGGCCGTGACTTTAGCCCTTTCGGGTAGTCAGCTTGCAGACATTATGGAACATGTTGGTTGGCGCCACACTCCTACAGCATCTCACTATTTGAAAGTTGCGCGTTTTTACGTCCCGGAGGTCCTTCTGGGTTATAATCTCGTCACGACTCTTCTGTCCAAGCCCTAGCAGACTCTTACATTGACTTGAACAGCCTCCTCTATTTCTCTGTCGCCTTTACCACCGGCGTTTGGCCTTAGTTTAAGTTTTGGCTGGTTGGGAGTTTAATTTTCCTAGTTTTAGTATGGGATCTGATGTGTGTGATGTTTAAGTACTGGCGTTCTTCTAGGGTCTCAAGAGTGCATCCACGATAGGACCAGGCAGGGGTGGCACAAGCTGTCTCACTGATTTCGATGAAACTTTGCCAGTTTCAAGGGGTCCACTTAAAACTACTTCAGCCAAAGTTTAAGGAAATTTGGTCAAAACCGGGAGGAGTTGACCACCACCCCCTGTTTTTTTACAAAGAATGACCGAAAATGACTTTAAAAATGGTCAAAAGTATAATGCACTACTGCTATAAGAATTCAACCAAATATTTTCAAATTTTCAACGAATGTTGTCCTACCCAAAGACAATCTACTGTTTATGTTTCGTTCTTCTAGACTAGTTCCTATTCAAACAAGTCGTCTCAGCCAAGAACCTCCTCTCTCCCAATAGTGAAAACTGTTAGAATACCCAAAGTTTAGGCCCAAATATCTCCAATGGCGGAGCATGCTTCAAAATACGGAGCATACCGTCTAAAAGGTGGTACTTCATGCTAACATAATCTGCAAAAAAATCATTGGGCACTCACTGAATTATTCCACATGAGGGCTGCGAAAATGTCGTTCACCAAAGTGTACGTACTTCTATTTTATTATTATAACACCGAAACTCAGTAATTTTGACACAGCAACGGAGGAAGAAATGCCACAAAATTGTTACATATCACACGCTTTAATGGACTGGAAACATATATCTATCGAATCGCTTGAAAAAAAGTGGCTCATCACAGGGTACCCATGTCAATGTTTTTCATTATAATGCGCAAATTCGATAATTGTGACACAACAACAAACAGAAAATGCCACAAAATAGTTACGCACCATACAATTAAGTGAAATAGAAAATTGCGATGTAATTGCTTGAAAAAGATGTCGCCTACCACAGCTACCCACGCTACTTTTTTCATTACAGCGCGCTAATTTGGTAATAAAAACTCGCACTCCACATTGCATCTTGATGCAGAATACTGAAAACAAGATCAACTGTAGTTTGTTTTTTTTTACCTATGCCCTTAAGAACCGTCCATTGTAAAAACTATCAAAGAGAAAAGTCAAACTAAGTATGATCAAAAGGATAAACCCTCTGATCGAAAGTAAGTTACAGTTCTAGCTCCCTCCTGATTTGCAGCCGTGTTCTGATGACGGGAGCTTCAGCCACATATGGATCTTCCTCCTCATCTTAACTTTCTCCTTAGTTCACTTATAGAATATTGAAAGCCATCATTAAGCTGCCTATGTTATTTGCGATTGCTTAGGAAAAATTTCCTTTGAAATGGTTCTATTTCGTGATGAATGAGTGATGGTGAAATTGCAGCTTGGTAAATATATATATAAAAGTAACGTAACACGAGCGTGGGACCTAGACAACAATCTGAGTCCCGATAGGATTTGAACCCACGACCTTCCGAACACCAGGCGGATGCTCTATCCACTGAGCTACGACAACTCATGGAGAACCAGGCCATTTAACTGAGTTCTTACATGACATGTGTCTCCTGCCTCCTGCAGGATTCAGAAGTGAATATTTTATAAATACGGTAGTGATAAATAAGTGATGGTGAAATTGCAGCTCGGTAAATATATACAGCTGTTTCGGGAAAGGTTGTCCAAAAGAAGGGTAAGAGCGTTCGTGACTATACCGAAAGGTAGTATGGGAGATATTCAATAAAATAACTTGAAATTCAACTTTTCCTAAACGCCCAGAATCGAAGATGCCACGACCGTCCAGTGAAGACCTACGGTAGCGAGTTATTTGGATGAAAGAGTTCTTAGGATATAACGTTGATGAAGTGGCCGTACGTAAAGGCTTATGCTCTCGCTACCATACTACCAAAACACGTCCAAAAACAAAGGGCTCGTTAGCGATGGCTCTGCCGTGCACCACGATTTTTGATACATTTCTCCGACTTTCTCTGCAAAGCATGGCATAAAATAAGTGCGGTTAAAGTCGTCAGAATGATGCTTTCTCTGTGAATCCTAACCTTTGTTACTAATTCATGGTCTGGATCATTTGACTAAATTTTGAAACTCACTTATATCTCAATGTCAGTAACAAAGGGTGAGCTTGTATTTCTAGCTGACTTTTTTGATAGGATTGCCGTCTTGTTTTCGTTGACTCATACTGACAGTTTACCTTAATGCCTTTCGGTGTTGTCACGTTCGCTTTTATGCTTCTTTTGGACAACCTCTCTCGAAACAGCTGTATATGAAAGTAATGTAACAAGCGTGGGGCCTAGAAAAAAAGCTGAGTTCCGATAGGATTTGAACCCATGACCTTCCGAACACCGGGCGGATGCTCTATCCACTGAGCTACGAGAACTCATGGAGAGCCAGACCATTTAACTGAGTTCTTA
>JAHPZR010016839.1:57500-74915 GCA_019787425.1 Platygyra sinensis | reverse complement strand
GGGGAGAAGATATTGCAAACACTCGGAGTTGTTGAAATTTTATAGGGCAGCCCCCCTCGCTAGTGGTTCAACGTTTTAGGCCTCCCCCCCCCCCCCCCCACCTAGTTAGTTTTTGAAGTATAGCAAATTTTTCGGAGGCCCCCCCTAATTTTTTCATTAAAGCCCCCTTTTTTGATTTCGGGTGTCTAAAATTTTCGGAAGCCCGCCCTCAAATATTCTATCAATCCGCGGCCCCCCCCCCCTTCGTCTATAAGAAATGAACTTTCCCTACCGGAGCGCGATTGTGGGCCGCACAGTATTATAAGCCTACCTTGAACCGCAGGTAACCTTTTAACGAGTCCCTGGAGTTTTTGTATACATTTTATTTGCACCTGACCTTAATCCACCTTCTAATAACAACAGGGTCATCGTTTTGTGCTAGTGAGTCCATTACGAGGACACTAACTTCAGTTAAACAGACCAAACCCAGGTGAAAACCCATCCCCAGAATGTCATTCTTCTAAATTACGCTCCTGTATCCCAATATATTAAAACAACTTGGTAGTTTTCCAAATTAACTGAATAAGTAATACCTTAACGTGTTCAAGCAACCTACGCCGGATGCAATGGTTTTATCCTCCCGTAGCTGGAGATCGATACATGTTTGAGCATAAATTGACATTGTGCGTTTCGCTTAGAGTTTTTAATTTACATTGAACTGTTTTTCCGCATACAGTACATTTTGCGTTTTGGTCTAATCTAGGCGCCCTTTTATTTAATGGTTTAACTCCAACGGATCTCCAAACCTGAGGCTCTCGAAATATTTTTTTTCTCCATATCAACAGACAAATTGGCAATACGAAACAATCAAAGAAAAGAGATATAACTAAAAAGTCTCCTTCTCAATTCTCACATGGACTGGCTGCATGAGCAGGACATGGGGAGGGGCGATGAAGGTTAAAAAAAATGTGGGCAGCGCAGCTTCAAAACTTGTTGAAAAAAACCATCATCCCTCTTCTAAAAAGCAATTGGCCTTCAATCGCTCACCGCCAACATATGGTGTTTTTCTTTCAGAAGTAGAAGAGGCCACAGTAATCGTAGAGTTGAAATCACAGTAAATTTACAATCAAATTATACTGAATGGGGGGGGCAATTATCCTTTATGAACAGTAAGTACATTTAGCAATTAATTCAAGTACCAACAGGGTGAGAGCTGAATCAGATCTCAAACAAGCCGCTCATTAATAGATAAGCCTGATAGCCTGAGAAAACCGACACACACATGTAGCTGATAAACCGACTGATGAGATTCATGTTCCCCACCCAGGGCCCGCATAAAACCCCCCCCCCCCCTGTGCACTGTAGAAAACTATGTTCACCAGCACACCATATGTGTTTCTTCAAGAGGTGAAGAGGCCACAAGTAAGCGTAAGATTTGAATCAAAGTAATTAAAAATCAAACAAATATACTGACAATGGGGGAATTAATCCTTTATGAACAGTAAGTTTCATTTAGCAATTAATTCAGTACCAACAGGGTTGAGAGCTGATCAGATTCTCACACAAGCCGCTCAGTAATAGTAAGCCTGGATAGCTGAGAAACCGCCACCACATGTAAGCTGATAACCGACTGATGGGATTCATGTCCCCACCCAGGCCCTTTATTAACCGATTTGTCAGAAAAACTCCGTATTCAACAATCCGGGCAGAAGTAAACACAGTAAAACAGTGACCCTGAATTAGACACGTGGGCAGGCTCCAGACCCTTGGAGTCTCAAGAGGGAAGGAAGAGGGTGCCCGGTTTTTTGATTGGGCCTGCCGATCTCATCCGTCTGCGATTTTTATTGCCAACTCAATATAAATGGGGACCCAGGGCAAACAACAACAACTAACAAACAACAACAACGCCGAAACGCAACGCTTTTCAAAGAAAATCTTTACAAAACCCCTAGACTTTCGAAAGCGAAATATATACTCTTTAGGGTTAATACCTACCCACACATTGGCCAGTTAGTACAAATCTATTCCTTACAAACCAGGCTTCATGCATGTTAAAATTTTCAGCAAAAGTCCGAACAAAAACTAGAATTATAATTAGGATTCCATATAATTTAATTGTGACCTCTAATCTTGATCTCTGCTGTGACTCTACAAAGTCCGACGAACCGACGTTTCGGTCAAAAAAAAATCCATGAGAGAGCTGTAAAATTGAATGAGAACATCTTTTTTCGAAAACTTTTACTTAGGAGGTGTTAGATGAAAAAAGGACCGGCGGCAGGCCTACAGAAGAAAACGGAAAGCAAAAAGATGAAAGCCGAGAGAGTGGCCAAAGAGCGATACAGTTATTTAATTTGTGGCCTTCGGCAACGTACAGTTATAAAAAGCCTACTTCTGGATAATTTCAGCCTTAGAAGCCAGCAAATGGTCCCAAATTACTTTCTGTATCCTTACAAATATCCTGAATTCCATCTCCGAAAGATTTGGCCCCAATTTTGAACAATAGACATTTCCCCCATGGCGACGGCCATTAAGGGCTTTATGGCGGCTTGCATACTAATAGCTTTCAGAGCACATGGCAAATCGAAGATTTCTCGTCTGATCATGTACTAATTCCGAGTAACAACCGCCGAGGTTCCAAAACAAAAAGGAGTTTAAGATTGGGAAATATTGGGTCAAAATCGACAGAGTTCATTGTGGACTCGGATTCTCTTGTCTACTTACACGTCACTCACCAGGACTCGAAATTAAAAAAAATCGTTAGGTCGCCTTATTGGGGGCGACTCAACGGAAGAAATATAGTCACCAGATGCAAATGTTAAGTCGCCACGTTTGTATATACAATTCAAACTAATGTTGGAGTTCCTGGTGGGGGGGGGGGGGGGCTTTGTTGAAAGTGTTTGTTGAAAGTGTTTGTCTTGGTATGGCTTGGGACAACATTCATACAATAAGTATTTTTTCGACTTACTTATCCATTTCTTTTTGATAATGTAACTACTTTTTCATCTTTGGCAGGACGGCGCCCAAACTTGCATGTTTTCGCCGTAAACCTGCGGATCGAGGCTGTCCCCTTACATTTGTCAAATATGACCCGAAGCTTTAGCGAAATCCAGGAAAACGCCGCAGGTATAGAGATTATTATCAATTGATTTTTTTGAGATTATCTGTAATTTCTGTTATTGCTTGTTCAGTGGAATGTCCCTTTCTAAACCCGAATTGGCATTCGTTGATATCTTGTATTTTTCAATATAACTAGTGAGTTGTTTTAAACGAGCTTTTCAAATATTTGTGAAAATGAAGAAAGTGTTGATATTGGGCCGGTAGTTTTCTGGAATAAGGCTGTCCCCCTCCTTTGTCAACCGGGTTACTTTAGATATTTTAAGGACATCAGGGACTATTCCCTGCGAGAAGGAATTGTTAAATATGGAAGCCAGAGCCTCGCTTATATGGTTATGTGCAAGTTTTATACATTTTGTTGGTATGCCAATAGTTGATTTGTTAACATTTAGACCTTTGATTAAATCAGAGACCTCTTGTGGACAAATAGCCCTAAACATGAAACTTCTCGAAGGTGCATGATTAATATGCTGTGTTGGGTCTATGTCAGGGATAGGTGGAAGCTGATCGGCCAGTTTTGGTCCAACATTAATAAAGTGCTCATTTAGTTTGTCGCAAATACTGCTCTGGTCAGTGAAGCTTTTATTATTATAGAGAAGCTTAGAAATTAATGTCTTCTTTTTCGTTCCTCTGTTAATTATCATATCAATGAGCTTCCATGTCGCTTTTAAATTTCCTTTGTTAATGGCAAATTGTGAATCGAAATAATTCTTTTTAGCTTGTAATTTTATTCTATTTAATTTATTATTGAAGGCTTTGTATTGACTAATTTTGTCAGGGTCATTACTTAAAAAGTGTGATTTGAATAATTTATGTTTTTTTTTAATTGAGGCTAGGATACCTTTTGTTAACCATGGCTTGTTCAATAGTTTTCTTTTTGACTGAGAAGCTCTTTTCAATGGAGCATGTTTTTCAGTGAGTCGCTCTAGGACACGAATTACACTATTAATACTGGAGTGATAGGTTATACGAGTTGCTTTAGTTATAAGTGGCATGTAGCCCAATTCAAATAGCATGTCAAGGTAGTCAGAGGTTTGATTGTGGGAAGTATAAGAAAGGAAATTCACGTTGATATCGCCAGCCAAATATGCCTCGTGACCAGACTGGTTCATAAAATTCAATTTTTCTCGTAAGGTGTCCTGGAATTTGGATAATTGGCCTACTAAGGGGTGTCTGTAGATACATCCAATGATAATATTTTTGTTTTTATGTCTAGGAATTTCAATGAAACAGGTTTCAACCCCCTCAAAGTCAAATTCAATATCTTGTCTTCTAATAAATTCAATATCTTTTTTAATATAAAGGCCCACGCCCCCTGCATTTGTAGGCGAGTGCTTGCTAATGAACTTATAACCTTGAATCGCAACGTTGCTAAGATTATCTTCACTCAGCTTAGTTTCAGAAATAGCAATGACACTAGGCATTTCCTTACACATCAGCAAAATATCATTTAAAAGAGGCAAATTTTTACTTAAGCTTCTGATGTTGCAGTGTAGTAATGAAAAGCCTTTGTTTCCAGTTTTTAAGATTTTTGCTGTGTTTTTGACGTCATAATATTTTGATTCAGTGCTTATGCCTTCATTTTCGCAACTTTCTAATTTGCTTCACTGGCCTCTGAACTTTGGCAAGAATTACCAACTGATCTCAAAAACCTTAGCTCAAACTGTTTTAGTAAACAAGTTAAACAGCATTTACTACGTAAGCAATCTTACCTTTAAAGATCATTTCAAAATAGGATTATCCTTCTTCCCTTTCTGTTTTATAGTCTTATAGCTGCCTGATTGTAGTAGCGCTATGCCTTTTTTTTTTTTTTTTTTTTTTTTCCCCTTTTTGCATGCATTTTTGCTCTTTTTTTGTTTTTTTTTTTTTTTTTTTTTTTTTTTTTCTATTTCATTCCATTTCGCCTTCGCTATACACTTGTGTGAGTGTAAACACCAGTTTGAGTGTAAGCTACAAAAATTACAACATAGCAAGCCTAGGGCTGAACTCGAAAACCTTAGGGTTCATTTTGGCACTAGGCATTTCCTTCGTAAACTATATATAATCTCAAAATTACTTAACATCTTAACATAAAAAAAGAAAATATATATAGATCTCTTGTAACCTTACTTCAAAAGGAAATGCAAATAAAATTATTGTTGTTATTGTTATTGCCTCGGAGCCATGCTTGAATATTGATATATCGAACGTGGCCTATTGTAATTTTAGCCAAGCTTCATCTAAACACTTGATTACCTTTAAAGCTTACCTTTTCTTCTCAAAATTGTAGCTAATTGTTATTGTTCAGCGGTCTTTTTTGCAAAATTATGCGCCTCCTGTGTGGTTTCAGGGAGAGAAACTCTAATGGCGTTGCAGAAAATATTGCGAACAGGAGTCCGTAAAGTTAGAGGGAACGTGGCTTTTTTATGCGATTTGGCCCATTGTTTTACGACGAATGCAAAGCAGGACAAGATGTTTATTTTAATTTTGATGCTTTATTGTACTTCTAAATCATGCAAAATTCAGGTCGCCAAACTGGCGACTAAACAAAAATTTTAGTCGCCAAGGAGAAAAAGTTAGTCGCATTGGCGACCATATTGGTCGCAATTTCGAGCCCTGCTCACTCAGAAGCTTACGCCCTCTTTAGGCAGTAAGCTACAAAAATAAAACGAAGAAGCCGAAATTTCAACTCGGATGTTTCCTTTGGAAAACCCGAGTAATAACGCACTTAACTCCGATTAAATATGCCCACCTGGCCCTCCACTATGTAAATAGTTCACCCCTCACCTGAAAACAATACCGTCTCGTTTCTGCGAAAACGAAACAAAAATACAACTGAATGAACAATAACACGGATTCGCTCTGTAGATCTCGTGACATTCAAGTGAGGAGCGAGCGAGTAACCAAAATCTCGAAGTATTGCGCAAATTTTGTTTTTGGAAAAGCAGTAAGTTGAGAACAGTTCATCGGTGTTGTCTTGATGTCTTGCCGGCTAACATAATGAAGCTAACATGGTTTCTCTGGATCTTCCTTTGGAGCGGAATGTGTTTGGAAGGTATGAAATCTCTTCACAATGTGCAATTTTGTCAACTCAACCTTGTAGTTGCTTTTTAACTTGACGATTTATCGATACAAAGATACCCTATCCCGTAACGGGGCTTACTGTATTTTGCGAAACGAAACGAAACGAAACCCAGGTTGGGGGGGGGGGGGGGGGTGGGATGCGAAGTACTTACCAAAGTTTAATACGGGGAGGCTCTGCCCCGAGGTCCAACCCCTTACCCTTTTATATACCATTTTGACAGGAAAGGTACCCCCTTTATATACCTTTTATTGAGAAAAGGTACCCCTTTCACAAACCTACTTTAGAACACTGCACCCCCTTTCTAAGCCCTTGAAATGAAGTTAATGAGCAATATTATGGGAGAATATCAAGCATTACCAGAAGAAACGTTAAGCAAACGACAAGTGTTATTTATTTAGTTCACGTTGTGAAACCACCGATTTCCCTACCCTTTTATATACTTCAAACTTGTGGAATCCTACCCTTTCGGGCGGGAGCCTCCCCGTATAGGCCATTATAGGGAGTTTCCCCCTCCCCCCCCCCCCCGGGAACAAAACGAAGCGAAGCGAAATGAGATGAATAAACCAGGGCCGCGTTTCTCAAAAGCTCCGGAAACCTTTTCGGGCCGGTAAAGCCATTTTCAGCTCATCTGTATCTAAAAACGGAGAAGTGTGTGCGCCTGAAACTTCTTGTATGAAGGGAACCTCCGTTCACATCAAGACTATGTACTAAACAAAACGGCTCTGTAATCGTAAGGTGCGAGATTTTGCTATGGCTTAACTTGACGGGCCCGAAAATTTTCCGGGCTTTCGAGAAACGAGCCCCTGGACTGAAATGAACATATCCAGTGTCACAACAGTCAGATTCATCCGTGCGATAACCAAAACAAGGAATAAAGCAGCGGAAGTGCAGAATATGCAAATTTGAAAATCTGTATTTTGCAAAACGAGCTCTTCGATGACTGTGAATATATCAGTAAGTTATCTCCTCCGATTCTTTAACGTTTTTCGTATATGCAACACGATACAGTACAGTAATGATTTTGAACCTAAACAAGGAATAAAACAACGGAAATGCAGAATGTGCAAGTTCCAAAATCTGTATTTTGCGAAAGGCGCTCTTCCAAGACTGTGCCGATTGTAACTCATCTCTTCCGATTCTCTAACACTTTTCGTATATACAGCTCGATGCAGTGTTGATTTTTGTACGAAGAGTTCATTGAACCAAAAGGTCAGAAGTGCCCCGTTTCGCCAATTACAGATTTGTATTTTACGAGGCGAGCGCCGAGTACATGACTGAAATGCACCTGCTGAGTAAAATGAAATTCGACTATTTCCAAGAATTCGTTGCCAAGTATCCTGCATTATCGCTGTTTTATTCCTTTTTTTTTCTGCATCGTGTTGTATACACGAAAAGTGTTGAAGAATGCGAAGAGATTGGTTGCATAGCGTAGTCTTTGAAGAGCCCGTTTCGCAAAATACAGATTTTCAAATTTGCATATTCGGCGCTTCCGCTGTTTCATTCCTTGTTTAGGTTCATAATCATTACTGTATCGGGGTGTGGACAATACCTGGGCCCGGGCCCATGGGCTACCCTATGGGCTAGCCCATGGGCTACTTTATTAAGATGATTTTATAATTTCACAATAATTTTATCAAAATGATTTTTTTTTTAATTATTTGTATTATATTCATATCAGTGTAAAATGTTCGGTAACTTGACCTTTTTGTCGCTTTTGTCGCCACTCTACAAAACCTTGAAGGGAAGCATAGTTGGTAGCGCGTACGGGAATTTTGTCTTTTGAAGTTTTGACAATCTGAATAAATGATAGGAAATCAATCGAAGAATTTAAAACATATTGAACATATTTATGGGGAAACTCTTCAAGCAAAATTTTCTATACGTGTTTTTTCGAAGAACTATTTAATCGGGAAAAAGCCAGTTCAAAACCAGTTTTATTTTCGCGGCGACCGTTTTCAATGCTGCTATTTCCCTTTTTTACCCCTGAAAGTTCTGTTTTTCATCTGGATGTCTACTCAACTCACCACAGAAAAAAACTGACTCACATTTTGCTAATTCGGCAAGTGCGATCGAACTGTGTGATTTCTTTCGTGGCAATTACTACAGCATTGACCGGTATTTCCAAGCGCGGAAGCTGCGTCTCCTATCTTGGCACAGGTTTCTTTAAGTTCCTTACTTTATTTAGTGCTTTCTTCCTCAAGTTTAAACTTTATAATACTTGCCTCATTTCCTTAGCAAACTTTTCACTTGGGCTTAGTAACTGACGCCTGCTTGTCGGAAGAGAAACGTCGGTCGTTTTCATTATTCAATGTAACCTGCGCAATATAAATGTAAATTATTTATTATTGTTGTTGACGCTTCTTGCTGCTTTTTACGCTCTCAAGCGTTCTTTTAGTCGAGAAATAATGTTCAATTTAGACTAGTCTTGAGACTAGTCTTTTATGGAAAATGGAGATCTTCTACGCAGACAATGTTGGGGTGAACCCTTTCTTCTTTAATTCCCCTGCATATTGTAAAAGATCACAGTCGATATCCGACAGAAATTTCTCTGTTGATTTCCTTTTCAAAACTGTAAAAGAGGGCCGTAAACGACGAAATGTCCGAACGCGTGGCTGTTTCGAAAACGCGGAGTGCGGAGTCTTACAAAACAAATTAAAAAATTAAAAAAAAAGAAATTAAAAAAAAATAGAAATAAAACAACTTAGAAATGAATTAAACAATTGAATTAAACTAATATTTAAATACATAAATAAACTAGAAATAGAAATTTAAGAAATAAAAATAATAATTATTGAAAAATTCACGCCGCCTGAAGTGGCATGTTCATATCGCGTATATTCATTCAGTCCAAATGGTATAATTAGCAGTTCACTTTTACGAAAGAAAAAGTTAAGAACAGTCCAGTTTTGACATTTCTAGAAACTGGGAGAAATTACACCTTTTTTTTTTGGAAAGCCGTATTGCCTCGAAACAAACTCAAGCTTAGGTTTCCGAAAATAAACTGCCCGTGTGAATTACCCTTGAACCATTCAACAACTCATCGACTGCGCGTCCTAAACTTCTCACAAAGTTCAAACTAAAACCTTGAAAAATATTCAGTGCTGAAAAATAGTAAGATAAAAAATGTAGAATGACAAATAAAGAAACAAATAAACTGACACAGGCAAAGTTGCACTTTGAGAAAACAAATTAAAAATATAAAAATATAAAAATATATTCTCCCAAAAAAGCCATTTAACTGCATGCACAGCTTTGCTTGTCTCGTCGATTCAAGCCATAGGAATAACGTGGTGTCAAAACTGTTTTGTTCCCTTAGGAACTATTGACAAAAAGCAGAACACTGCCAATCAGTTGTTCAATAAGCCACTCAATAAAGTCATTTTTGACCATCTTTTAATGTTTAACTAAGACTAGAAAGGGCTTAAAGCGACTTCTCTACAATAAATATGAGCGCCGTTTACGGTCTTTACGGCTAGCACGATACACACGCAAAAACTGAGTGTTGAATTACGACCCCAGGAAAAACCTGCTGTGAAACTATTAACGGGCACAACCCACCGAAACAATTGTTTGAGTGCTGATGCCCGTTTCTTTTCTTTATTTTTTTTTTTAAACCTAAAACTGTTCAGCACTGTCCGTGTCGCGTTACCGAACGGAGTCCTTGTTCGAAAAGTATCCATCCAGAGTTCGCCATGATCAACCACACAACTTCTTAAGATCTATTCTCCCCAACTTTGGGGAGTGCCAGATGTTCTTTTGGTTTAATTAGTCACGAAATCTGCATGACTAACAGAATGACAAATAATACATTCGTATTTACAAAACTTTTGAAATTCCTCTTTATTACATAACATGAAGTGCCCTTCATGAAGCTACAAAAAAAGGTCAAGTTACCGAACATTTTACACTGATATGAATATAATACAAATAATTTTAAAAAATCATTTTGATAAAATTATTGTGAAGTTGTAAAATCATCAAAATAAGGTAGCCCATAGGGTAGCCCATGGGCTAGCCCATGAGCCCAGGCCCAGGTTTTGTCCACACCCACTGCATCGTGTTGTATATACGAAAAGAGTTAAAGACTCGGAGATAAGTTATGTATAGTCACAGTCTTCGAAGGGCTCGTTTCGCAAAATACAGATTTTCGAATTTGCATATTCTGCACTTCCGCTGTTTTATTTCTTGTTCAGGTTATCGCGCGCAGGAATCCGCTTGTTGTGACACTGGATATGTTCATTTCAGTTCAGGTTTATTCATATTCATTTCGTTTCGTTTCGTGTCGTTGCGCAAAATACAGTACATGTAAGCCATAAGAAGGTTTCGCTAAACTGTGTACACCAAGAGCTGAAAGACTCGAAGGAGGCCTTGGGTGCTTTCCATTATGCCAAAGAAATTTCGGTCCGAATTCATATGGAAAGGTCTTGGTTTCTGTTTCTTCCGACCGGAATATTCGAGATCACCTCTGGTATGAGGGGTGATTACCGCCAAAATTAAGTTTGGAATTTTATTATGCTGTTTGTCGATGCGGTTTTTAATGTTTTCGCTGGTGTTTTTTCATGTTACGAATTGTGTTTAATGTGTTCTCGGTGATGTTCGCCAAAACGTCGCCGTTGTTTTGTTGTTTCTCTATTCGATTATTCGTTTCGAATCATGTTTGTGTCGTTCGTATGGTGTTATGCGAAACCTCGATGCTATTATTCGTGTTTCGATTTATGTTCGTCTCAACCAGAGTGTTAAGGCGGGGGTACACACGAATTTTGTAAGTGAAATTTTGGTAAGTTTAAAGAGAGGTTAAAAGGGAAAAAAGGGTTATGGAACACCATCAGACAGTTGCCCGACCGCACAATGGCACCCCAGGTTGTTGGGCAACTGTTTGGAGTGTATCTAACAATTTTTAACTTCAAACTCTAATATTAAAACACCACCAAATCTTCAAAATTTCCTATTTCCATAAATTTTGCTAATCCTTTGAGAAAAACTATTTACCTCTAAATATACCTAAAAATCACCAAAAAATTTACAAAACAACCCAAAACATAGATATGTGAAATGAGCATAGAGATTCTTGATTGCTTGAAACGTAAACGAGATATTTGCAATAAAAACATAACAGTACCCAGCCAAAATATGGCTTTCAGGTGGACCCCCGCCTTAAGAGAAAGTTTTTAAGGTCATTCAAGCTGTAGCTACCGTCAAGCTAAATAGGTGTGAAGAAAATCACAAGTTTAACACGGCTGTCAAGATAAAAAATGAAAGCAGTAATACACCGAATGTAAATATGGCGGACCACTCGGTCGTCGCCCGGGACGAGTCGAATGAAAGCGAGGCTAGTTGGGCTTCGATGTTCGATGTTTTGTTTTAAAATGCTTCCCCAGAAAACTCTTTCTTTGTGGTCGATCTGTTGTTTTATTTCGCTGTGCCTACGAGTTGCTGTGTTTCTGAATGCGACGAGAGGGGATCTTCCACCGTTAACCTCTAAGGGAAAATAGTAGATCAACGCAATTCGTTGAGACAGAGAAAAGGAGTTCACAATCGCCGCGGGGACTAAAGTTTGTTTGCTACGTTTCAGGATAGAAGATCGTTTAAATGACGAGCTTATCTAGTGTCTGGTGGTGTTCCAACACGGTTTTTATGGCCAATGCCCTCCTCAAGTTAAAGAAAAGGTCTTCTTGAATTATATCCTCTGTCTCAAAGGAAGAAGTTATTTGCGTTCGCGTCCACTCGCATCATTGCACGGAATCGCACGAAGTAAATATAAATACTACGGTGCAATAACCAAGCGAATGAACTTCAACTGCCCCTTCGCTGAAACCAGTGAAAGCATTGAGCCAAATGACAACAACTTGGAGCTAAATGCGAACGCTTACACATTTTCTAAGATCGATTCCACCCTGAACTTAAACAGTTCCTTCGGCGAATGTGAACTCCTTGCCTCCGTCTCTTTGGTTTCCCCTCAGAGGCGAACGAGAAAACTGAAAAAAAAGAACACTTTCTCTGCTGTGGAAGATTCCACTCTGTTGCGGTGGCATTCAGGAAAACACAAAAACGCGTAGGGAGGGCGAAACAAAGGGACCAAATCGACAACGAAGCAAGACTTTTCTGGAAAAGCATTGTCAAAACAAAACATCGAAGCCCAACTAGCCTCGCTTTCATTCGACTCGTCCCGGGCGACGACCGAGTGGTCCGCCATATTTGCATTCGGTGTATAGGACGAAAACAAGCTTAGCGCCAAAACGAGGCTACGCCTAGTGCGAGTCTAAGAAATGCCTTCCAAAAGGGAGGCAAAGAGCTTTTTACCTCTTACTTAAAGTTAGGCCATCCCCTTTTTTTTTCGTTTACTGTCGAATACGTTTTCTGATTTTGGGTCGGTCGGTCGGAAAAGAAAAAACAAAGGCCGAAAAAAAAGGAGAAGAAGTCTGGAACTAGGAGACCCAGTACCTCAGCATAGTGTCTGTGGAGCCTGGAAACGACAAGACGAGGTTACAAAGTCGACATAACGACAATGGAGGAAGAAAAGATGGACGTCGTAATTAAGGTCATTCCACTGAAATAGAGCCTGCACTGAGATTTTTGCCCAACTTTGCCTGTTGATTGTTTATATTAGAGAAACTAAAATTTTTAGATAAAAAGGAGGGGTCCCCATCCCAAGTCCAGGTTCGTTTAGGAGCAACAGCACCTCTATTATCAACCTCGTTCCCAGGGCCTTTTCTCTACTTGAATACAGCATAAGTGCCCCTCATAAACACGAGTGAAGCGACAAAATGGTCGAGTGACCGAACAGAAAACGGCAAAAGTATAAATGTCACGAACCGTAGAATTCGCGTATTTTACAAATATTATTAATTGTCCTCCTTGACAGGCAAGAAATCCGGTAGACGCTGAAACAGGAGAGATTTGCAAAGCCAGTCGGTAGAACGGCAACAATATCTTTGCCTTTCGGTGAATATTCAAAACATTTCACTTGAAGTGGCTTTAACTGAACAAAACTACGCAAAGTTTCAACGTTTAAAAGCAGATCCAAGTCGAAAAGCAGAGACAGTGTCTTTGCAATCTCGACTTTGGCACTTTTGATTATGCAAATTCGCTAATTTATTACACCCAGGATTTCCGGGTGCAAGGTGGGCACGTGACCAGCCGATGCCAGGGCCTTTTCACGCCCCGCCCTCAAGCCAGGAAAAAGGCCCTGGGAACGAGGTTGCTCTTTTATACCCATACAGAATTCGTTCAGGTCATGGTGGTCCTTGAAAGTTATGGAAAATTAAAATTCTGTTTGATAGGTTATTTACTGCGGATCACAAGGCAAGGACAATGAAAGATAGAGACACTAATTAAGCAGTGTAAACGGCACGCATTTTGGTGAACTCCAGAGTTTGTCTGTTGGACTGTTCAAAGCTAAAAAACGCTCTAAAACAAGTTTAGGGTTTGAATTTTTGAAACTGACAGCTAATCCTAACGTCTTGGAAAACTTGAAAAGGTCATGGAAAAAGTCATGGGAAGTCATAGAATTTAAACAACTCAAAAGAGTACGAACCCTGCCATAAATCCTTATAATAGCACCATGATTATAGTCACGATTGCTTACTAGATCCACGTTTCCGACGATCGTTTCTTTTTCTACACTGAGAATTGGTCCATATTTATTTTAAATAGAAAATGTTTTTACTCAATTAAAAATAAAAGAAAAAATTGATAGGTCACTGAACAAAAAGCCGCCATTTTTTACTGCGCGCGCGATGATCTCGCCAGAAATTATGCGTAGCACTGCCAGCATAAAACATCGTCTGTATTTTAGATTAAAGTGACGATTTCTTGAGATTTTGTAGTTGTTGAAGTCTTACTAAGAAATCAGTCACAATCAGACGTGTGGCTTTACAATCGATGACAAACTAAGCTAAGCTGAAAAACCAGTCAAATATATGTCATTGCCTACTTCATAACTTTTTTATTTTTTTTTGAAAACGCGAAAATCTGGGTCGGTCGGACGACGGTAAACAGAGAAAAAAAAGGGGATGGCCTTAGTCGCATCGAAGAGATGTTGGAGGCTCCTCGTGCTAGCCTCTTCCAGGCGTTCAGTTAGTCAGGGTGCAGCGCAGAAAACAGCGCGCGAAGAAATAAAAAAAGCGCGGCGAGAGGAAGCGAGGGAACGCCTGTGGGCAAACTTTATAAAAGGTCATTCCGCCCACTTATAGCACAGGCGGCGCAGACGTTTTTTGTGTTTTACATACGTGACAGTATTGCGTTACGTTTTTAGCCATTTAAGAGAACGTATGAAAATAGTTCGAAAATCGCTCTAAATTCGACTTGTAGTAGAGGATTTAAATAAAAGAAGCTTACCTTAGTCTGCGCTTACGTTATTTTGAAGTCTTTGTGGCAGCTGAGTCGTTCTAAAGTCGTTCTAAAGCCATTTTGACGATTTAAACTTTTCCAGGTTTGTTTGTTTCTCTTTAATCGAAAAGTTTAACTCGTCAAAATGGCTTTAGAACGACTTTAGAACGACTCAGCTGCCACAAATACTTCAAAATAACATAAGCGCAAACTAAGGTAAGCTTCTTTTATTTAAATCCTCTACTACAAGTCGAATTTAGAGCGATTTTCGAACCATTTTCATACATTCTCTTAAATGGCTCAAAACGTAACCCAATACTGTCACGTATGTAAATCACACACAACGTCTGGGCGGTCTTTGCTTATAGACCGCCTGCAGAGACCCGTAACATGACCGCCGGCTTGTGGTTTTCAGTTGTCAACCTTTCATTGAAACATGCTCACGGAAAATTTCAAACTTTGTCCACCGAACTGAAAGCCAACACTAAGAGACTTTTAAGCATATTTTGCAATACAAATGAGCCTAAACAAAGCATGAACACCGCATGACAAATCACAGAGGTGTCAAACTCTGCAAAGCAAAAGGTCAATATATCGAAGACAGAACGGCAAAATTATGTAGGGATGTCACGAACTTTATTTACAGATCTTTACACACAATCTCGCACTTTCCGGTTCTTCTCGGCTTCTTAATCGATACCCCCATGATTGCCGTTGCTGCGACTCCGATTGTGTTCAACTGTTCAACTTGGTCTTTCATTATGGCCTCGAGAGCTAGACAAGCCGTCATGATCATGAAGACGGCGACGGCTTCTCCATTCATTAGAGACATCAGACACTCGTGGAAAAGAGTCTTTCAAAAACCGGTGGGAAAGATTGCAAAGGAATCTTTCATTGACTTTATTTTTATGCAATCCTTCTGTTCTTCGCGAAGGCACTTCACTTGGGGAAATCGTTTAGCTTATTGTTGTTTATAACAGATTTAAACACCGCGTTACTCGTTGAAAGGTCTCTGACCGCCGCAATATCGTATATCTCATCTGCGTCAGTAATGCTCGAGTGTTGACACCTGTCAAAATTCACCAATCAGAGGGTATACCAGATCCTGGTATACCGGAACGACCTTTTGTTAAGTTTGCCCACAGGCGTTCCCTCACTTCCTCTCGCCGCGCTTTTTTTATTTTTTCGCCCGCTGTTTTCTGCGCTGCGCCCTGACTAACTGAACGCCTGGAAGAGGCTACCTCGTGCGGGTGGACCGGTGAGGGTGGGACTCTGCAGAGACTCTGCTCCCGTTAACTCTACCCCATAAGGGGGATAGGGGGGAGCAGAGAACGAGGAGCATTTTGCTTGAATTATTATTTTTTCCCCTTTAAATAAATATGTTAAAACACGTGTTTTAACTTGTATCCATATCAGATGAATATATCTGGCATTAAAAACTTGATTTAAACGTCAAGAATATTCGAAATTGTCCACCTTTAACCGGGTCTTGAGAGCTCGACGGCTATGGCCTGGCGCGAGTGATAAATCTGATTCCTGGCTATCAGAATCCAAGTTTGGCGAAACAAGTTGTTCTAAATGTTCGAAGACAATTTCCACACAACCTCTGCCATTGAAAGTAGCATAAAGTTTCTTTCAGCGGGAAGAATAGGCATAATGAATGATTTGCCAGTAATCGGATACAATGCTATGCGCAAAGAACTCTGGGATCGCCAGGGGGCAAACATTGCTTGTGGCTAAAAGGAAATGTATGGCGCAAAGCAATTCCAAGTCCAAAAAAACGGGATTTTGGAGAGAGATCAACACTGTTTCGCCGTAGTTTTATCGCAAATGGACTTGGGGAATGTTGATATACGGAATATGTAAGTAGTTGTTTGAATAACCGTGAAATATGTGATAAAATCTACCCGGCGATAAATTTCTTTGCTTGCGTAATGTTTATTTCGAAATTTACATCGTGTAATGGTCTAAAATATCACAAGATTAGGTATAAATCTAGAGGAAATAACCCAAAACCTTTTCAGTTTCAGTTTACGTGTGTACGGCCTGTTTTCTTATCAGTTAAACAAATTATGGCTTCTGGAAGTGTACCTCCACAAAGGAGCGAAGTCGTTGTCAGAGGAGACGGAAACTGTTTTTACCGCGCTATTGCTCTTTGGAGGGATGAAATGAGCGATGAGAAACTTGAAGAAATCTGTAGGTTAAATTCTGCTTGGATTGAAAAAAATCCGAAGGTTTTTCAGCCGCTACTCTTCGAACTCTGTGATGGAACATGATCACGAGCACTATTGTGCATCGCTGCTTATATCAGTGTTATATAAGTGACCGCTGTGCACCTTCTCGACGTCACAAAAAAAGTGGTTTACTTCTAAACCGATTATGATCACTGATTCATGTTAATCGATCACAACTAAGAAGCAATACAATTTTTTTAAATAAATACTAGTGAGTACACAGCAACAGATCTTGTCAACTTGTTTTATATTTTCTCCGACCGGTTTCGTCTGATCATGCACACAGACTTCGTCTGGGGTTTGAACAAGATGGATAAGAAGAACTTATTTTACACCTAATCTATAGAGTACAAATCACGTTCCAACTAGGCTGTGAATATCGAAAAATACCTACAGAAAACTTTGATTAAGTGCACGATATGACTAAAAATCCTGCGTAACATGCAATGTTTGTTTTTGGGGCTCAAGGATTTTACCCTACACAGCACAATCGGTCACCGGACATAATTCCAATGTTGTATGTCACCTAACTTAAAAATACCGTAGCCTGTACACAACTGAAAAAGCTCTATATTAGGTTATTTCCTCTCGATTTATACCTAATCGTGTGATATTTTAGACCATTACACGATGCGGTAAATTTCGAAATAATCTCACGCAAGCAAAGAAGTTTATCGGTAGATTTTATCACATATT
>JAHPZR010016839.1:50000-52500 GCA_019787425.1 Platygyra sinensis | reverse complement strand
AGTTATTGCACAAAATAATGTGCTATTATTTAATGTTCGAATTAAGAGTATTAATTTAGTCTCACTTGTAAGTTTGATTCTCTCTGACCAGTTTTACACAAAAATTTGTTTCCTCTTTCAAACAAAAATGAGGATTCAGGCGGGGGTTTCATGAAAGCACCATCATCACTCATTGTTACCGGGCATTAATTTTACTAACACTTCCCACTGCGGCTGCGAACTGACACTTTTTCAGTGTCAGTTCGTAAATTGGACCAAGCTTTGCTTGACTTCTCAAGCAAATGTTTGTTTTTAATTAAGAACGATATAGCAATAGTTTCTCGACAGATCGAAACACTTCATTGTTTAAATAATCTATTAACTTAACTGCAGTATCCAATTTAGTATACCTTAAAGATCCAGTAATCATATCCAATTAACTGTTAATCCAACCTATTAAAAGAAAAAAATGTTTTGATTTTTTGTTAAGTTGGAAGCTGTTGGATGCTTTGAGTGTTCACAAAAATTATCTCTAACATTCCATTTATAAAGCTTGTAAACATTCTAGGAAATAAGTAAAATGAAACTTACAATAAACTCTCTGGGCTTCTGATCAAAAAAGTATTTTAACCACTGTCTTTTCTTGCTCAGCTAGTGTACATGCATGTCACTTACTGAGAAGAGAGTTGCAGTTTAGTATTTAAATAAAATAAGATTTACATTTTAAGTATGTATATAAATCAAGTGGTCCACTAATTTCGATTGGAATATTCCCTCCGAAATTCTCCGTTCCATTTTTGACAAACCGGTTCTTTGCCCTAATTAGGGAATTCGGAAAAGGAATAAAAAGTGGCAAGATCCATTTATATTGGTTGGCCCGGGTTTAATCGGAAAATATCGTTCCATTTTCCTCAGGTATTCCCACTAATCTCTGACCGGTCGGTTTGCAATTGAGATAATGGAAACCACCCCTTGTTCCCACTGATATTGTTTTGTTCCACTGTACATGTCTTGGCAGATCGCTTTAGATTACTCAAATAGACACTGGTTTGGACTCGTGGAGTTCAAGTTCCACGAATACTCTTTTGCAAACTTTATTTGTTATGAAAAGTTAGTGGCAGTAGTTTGCGCGTCTCAACTTGGTTCTTTCGCAACCTCGCTCCCAGGACCTTTTCCCTGGCTTGGGGGCGGGGCGCCCAAGCCAGGGAAAAGGTCCTGGGAACGAGGTTGCGAAAGAACCAAGTTGAGACGCGCAAACTACTGCCACTAACTTTTCATAACAAATAAAGTTTGCAAAAGAGTATTCGTGGAACTTGAACTCCACGAGTCCAAACCAGTGTCTATTTGAGTAATCTAAAGCGATCTGCCAAGACATGTACAGTGGAACAAAACAATATCAGTGGGAACAAGGGGTGGTTTCCATTATCTCAATTGCAAACCGACCGGTCAGAGATTAGTGGGAATACCTGAGGAAAATGGAACGATATTTTCCGATTAAACCCGGGCCAACCAATATAAATGGATCTTGCCACTTTTTATTCCTTTTCCGAATTCCCTAATTAGGGCAAAGAACCGGTTTGTCAAAAATGGAACGGAGAATTTCGGAGGGAATATTCCAATCGAAATTAGTGGACCACTTGATTTATATACATACTTAAAATGTAAATCTTATTTTATTTAAATACTAAACTGCAACTCTCTTCTCAGTAAGTGACATGCATGTACACTAGCTGAGCAAGAAAAGACAGTGGTTAAAATACTTTTTTGATCAGAAGCCCAGAGAGTTTATTGTAAGTTTCATTTTACTTATTTCCTAGAATGTTTACAAGCTTTATAAATGGAATGTTAGAGATAATTTTTGTGAACACTCAAAGCATCCAACAGCTTCCAACTTAACAAAAAATCAAAACATTTTTTTCTTTTAATAGGTTGGATTAACAGTTAATTGGATATGATTACTGGATCTTTAAGGTATACTAAATTGGATACTGCAGTTAAGTTAATAGATTATTTAAACAATGAAGTGTTTCGATCTGTCGAGAAACTATTGCTATATCGTTCTTAATTAAAAACAAACATTTGCTTGAGAAGTCAAGCAAAGCTTGGTCCAATTTACGAACTGACACTGAAAAAGTGTCAGTTCGCAGCCGCAGTGGGAAGTGTTAGTAAAATTAATGCCCGGTAACAATGAGTGATGATGGTGCTTTCATGAAACCCCCGCCTGAATCCTCATTTTTGTTTGAAAGAGGAAACAAATTTTTGTGTAAAACTGGTCAGAGAGAATCAAACTTACAAGTGAGACTAAATTAATACTCTTAATTCGAACATTAAATAATAGCACATTATTTTGTGCAATAACTTTATCCACTCAAAAACTCTGCAAACTTTATTTGTTTTCCTAATTACTAATAATTTATTTTCACTTAATGTCAGCTGCTTTTTTAACCTTTGGTGTGACCCACATTTTAATCCCTATGATCGACAAAATTTCATGCACTTGTTGGAAATCTGAGTTTCAACT
>JAHPZR010016839.1:30000-45000 GCA_019787425.1 Platygyra sinensis | reverse complement strand
TTAAGTTAGGTGACATACAACATTGGAATTATGTCCGGTGACCGATTGTGCTGTGTAGGGTAAAATCCTTGAGCCCCAAAAACAAACATTGCATGTTACGCAGGATTTTTAGTCATATCGTGCACTTAATCAAAGTTTTCTGTAGGTATTTTTCGATATTCACAGCCTAGTTGGAACGTGATTTGTACTCTATAGATTAGGTGTAAAATAAGTTCTTCTTATCCATCTTGTTCAAACCCCAGACGAAGTCTGTGTGCATGATCAGACGAAACCGGTCGGAGAAAATATAAAACAAGTTGACAAGATCTGTTGCTGTGTACTCACTAGTATTTATTTAAAAAAATTGTATTGCTTCTTAGTTGTGATCGATTAACATGAATCAGTGATCATAATCGGTTTAGAAGTAAACCACTTTTTTTGTGACGTCGAGAAGGTGCACAGCGGTCACTTATATAACACTGATATAAGCAGCGATGCACAATAGTGCTCGTGATCATGTTCCATCACAGAGTTCGAAGAGTAGCGGCTGAAAAACCTTCGGATTTTTTTCAATCCAAGCAGAATTTAACCTACAGATTTCTTCAAGTTTCTCATCGCTCATTTCATCCCTCCAAAGAGCAATAGCGCGGTAAAAACAGTTTCCGTCTCCTCTGACAACGACTTCGCTCCTTTGTGGAGGTACACTTCCAGAAGCCATAATTTGTTTAACTGATAAGAAAACAGGCCGTACACACGTAAACTGAAACTGAAAAGGTTTTGGGTTATTTCCTCTAGATTTATACCTAATCTTGTGATATTTTAGACCATTACACGATGTAAATTTCGAAATAAACATTACGCAAGCAAAGAAATTTATCGCCGGGTAGATTTTATCACATATTTCACGGTTATTCAAACAACTACTTACATATTCCGTATATCAACATTCCCCAAGTCCATTTGCGATAAAACTACGGCGAAACAGTGTTGATCTCTCTCCAAAATCCCGTTTTTTTGGACTTGGAATTGCTTTGCGCCATACATTTCCTTTTAGCCACAAGCAATGTTTGCCCCCTGGCGATCCCAGAGTTCTTTGCGCATAGCATTGTATCCGATTACTGGCAAATCATTCATTATGCCTATTCTTCCCGCTGAAAGAAACTTTATGCTACTTTCAATGGCAGAGGTTGTGTGGAAATTGTCTTCGAACATTTAGAACAACTTGTTTCGCCAAACTTGGATTCTGATAGCCAGGAATCAGATTTATCACTCGCGCCAGGCCATAGCCGTCGAGCTCTCAAGACCCGGTTAAAGGTGGACAATTTCGAATATTCTTGACGTTTAAATCAAGTTTTTAATGCCAGATATATTCATCTGATATGGATACAAGTTAAAACACGTGTTTTAACATATTTATTTAAAGGGGAAAAAATAATAATTCAAGCAAAATGCTCCTCGTTCTCTGCTCCCCCCTATCCCCCTTATGGGGTAGAGTTAACGGGAGCAGAGTCTCTGCAGAGTCCCACCCTCACCGGTCCACCCGCACGAGGTAGCCTCTTCCAGGCGTTCAGTTAGTCAGGGCGCAGCGCAGAAAACAGCGGGCGAAAAAATAAAAAAAGCGCGGCGAGAGGAAGTGAGGGAACGCCTGTGGGCAAACTTAACAAAAGGTCGTTCCGGTATACCAGGATCTGGTATACCCTCTGATTGGTGAATTTTGACAGGTGTCAACACTCGAGCATTACTGACGCAGATGAGATATACGATATTGCGGCGGTCAGAGACCTTTCAACGAGTAACGCGGTGTTTAAATCTGTTATAAACAACAATAAGCTAAACGATTTCCCCAAGTGAAGTGCCTTCGCGAAGAACAGAAGGATTGCATAAAAATAAAGTCAATGAAAGATTCCTTTGCAATCTTTCCCACCGGTTTTTGAAAGACTCTTTTCCACGAGTGTCTGATGTCTCTAATGAATGGAGAAGCCGTCGCCGTCTTCATGATCATGACGGCTTGTCTAGCTCTCGAGGCCATAATGAAAGACCAAGTTGAACAGTTGAACACAATCGGAGTCGCAGCAACGGCAATCATGGGGGTATCGATTAAGAAGCCGAGAAGAACCGGAAAGTGCGAGATTGTGTGTAAAGATCTGTAAATAAAGTTCGTGACATCCCTACATAATTTTGCCGTTCTGTCTTCGATATATTGACCTTTTGCTTTGCAGAGTTTGACACCTCTGTGATTTGTCATGCGGTGTTCATGCTTTGTTTAGGCTCATTTGTATTGCAAAATATGCTTAAAAGTCTCTTAGTGTTGGCTTTCAGTTCGGTGGACAAAGTTTGAAATTTTCCGTGAGCATGTTTCAATGAAAGGTTGACAACTGAAAACCACAAGCCGGCGGTCATGTTACGGGTCTCTGCAGGCGGTCTATAAGCAAAGACCGCCCAGACGTTGTGTGTGATTTACATACGTGACAGTATTGGGTTACGTTTTGAGCCATTTAAGAGAATGTATGAAAATGGTTCGAAAATCGCTCTAAATTCGACTTGTAGTAGAGGATTTAAATAAAAGAAGCTTACCTTAGTTTGCGCTTATGTTATTTTGAAGTATTTGTGGCAGCTGAGTCGTTCTAAAGTCGTTCTAAAGCCATTTTGACGAGTTAAACTTTTCGATTAAAGAGAAACAAACAAACCTGGAAAAGTTTAAATCGTCAAAATGGCTTTAGAACGACTTTAGAACGACTCAGCTGCCACAAAGACTTCAAAATAACGTAAGCGCAGACTAAGGTAAGCTTCTTTTATTTAAATCCTCTACTACAAGTCGAATTTAGAGCGATTTTCGAACTATTTTCATACGTTCTCTTAAATGGCTAAAAACGTAACGCAATACTGTCACGTATGTAAAACACAAAAAACGTCTGCGCCGCCTGTGCTATAAGTGGGCGGAATGACCTTTTATAAAGTTTGCCCACAGGCGTTCCCTCGCTTCCTCTCGCCGCGCTTTTTTTATTTCTTCGCGCGCTGTTTTCTGCGCTGCACCCTGACTAACTGAACGCCTGGAAGAGGCTAGCACGAGGAGCCTCCAACATCTCTTCGATGCGACTAAGGCCATCCCCTTTTTTTTCTCTGTTTACCGTCGTCCGACCGACCCAGATTTTCGCGTTTTCAAAAAAAAATAAAAAAGTTATGAAGTAGGCAATGACATATATTTGACTGGTTTTTCAGCTTAGCTTAGTTTGTCATCGATTGTAAAGCCACACGTCTGATTGTGACTGATTTCTTAGTAAGACTTCAACAACTACAAAATCTCAAGAAATCGTCACTTTAATCTAAAATACAGACGATGTTTTATGCTGGCAGTGCTACGCATAATTTCTGGCGAGATCATCGCGCGCGCAGTAAAAAATGGCGGCTTTTGTTCAGTGACCTATCAATTTTTTCTTTTATTTTTAATTGAGTAAAAACATTTTCTATTTAAAATAAATATGGACCAATTCTCAGTGTAGAAAAAGAAACGATCGTCGGAAACGTGGATCTAGTAAGCAATCGTGACTATAATCATGGTGCTATTATAAGGATTTATGGCAGGGTTCGTACTCTTTTGAGTTGTTTAAATTCTATGACTTCCCATGACTTTTTCCATGACCTTTTCAAGTTTTCCAAGACGTTAGGATTAGCTGTCAGTTTCAAAAATTCAAACCCTAAACTTGTTTTAGAGCGTTTTTTAGCTTTGAACAGTCCAACAGACAAACTCTGGAGTTCACCAAAATGCGTGCCGTTTACACTGCTTAATTAGTGTCTCTATCTTTCATTGTCCTTGCCTTGTGATCCGCAGTAAATAACCTATCAAACAGAATTTTAATTTTCCATAACTTTCAAGGACCACCATGACCTGAACGAATTCTGTATGGGTATAAAAGAGCAACCTCGTTCCCAGGGCCTTTTTCCTGGCTTGAGGGCGGGGCGTGAAAAGGCCCTGGCATCGGCTGGTCACGTGCCCACCTTGCACCCGGAAATCCTGGGTGTAATAAATTAGCGAATTTGCATAATCAAAAGTGCCAAAGTCGAGATTGCAAAGACACTGTCTCTGCTTTTCGACTTGGATCTGCTTTTAAACGTTGAAACTTTGCGTAGTTTTGTTCAGTTAAAGCCACTTCAAGTGAAATGTTTTGAATATTCACCGAAAGGCAAAGATATTGTTGCCGTTCTACCGACTGGCTTTGCAAATCTCTCCTGTTTCAGCGTCTACCGGATTTCTTGCCTGTCAAGGAGGACAATTAATAATATTTGTAAAATACGCGAATTCTACGGTTCGTGACATTTATACTTTTGCCGTTTTCTGTTCGGTCACTCGACCATTTTGTCGCTTCACTCGTGTTTATGAGGGGCACTTATGCTGTATTCAAGTAGAGAAAAGGCCCTGGGAACGAGGTTGATAATAGAGGTGCTGTTGCTCCTAAACGAACCTGGACTTGGGATGGGGACCCCTCCTTTTTATCTAAAAATTTTAGTTTCTCTAATATAAACAATCAACAGGCAAAGTTGGGCAAAAATCTCAGTGCAGGCTCTATTTCAGTGGAATGACCTTAATTACGACGTCCATCTTTTCTTCCTCCATTGTCGTTATGTCGACTTTGTAACCTCGTCTTGTCGTTTCCAGGCTCCACAGACACTATGCTGAGGTACTGGGTCTCCTAGTTCCAGACTTCTTCTCCTTTTTTTTCGGCCTTTGTTTTTTCTTTTCCGACCGACCGACCCAAAATCAGAAAACGTATTCGACAGTAAACGAAAAAAAAAGGGGATGGCCTAACTTTAAGTAAGAGGTAAAAAGCTCTTTGCCTCCCTTTTGGAAGGCATTTCTTAGACTCGCACTAGGCGTAGCCTCGTTTTGGCGCTAAGCTTGTTTTCGTCCTATACACCGAATGCAAATATGGCGGACCACTCGGTCGTCGCCCGGGACGAGTCGAATGAAAGCGAGGCTAGTTGGGCTTCGATGTTTTGTTTTGACAATGCTTTTCCAGAAAAGTCTTGCTTCGTTGTCGATTTGGTCCCTTTGTTTCGCCCTCCCTACGCGTTTTTGTGTTTTCCTGAATGCCACCGCAACAGAGTGGAATCTTCCACAGCAGAGAAAGTGTTCTTTTTTTTCAGTTTTCTCGTTCGCCTCTGAGGGGAAACCAAAGAGACGGAGGCAAGGAGTTCACATTCGCCGAAGGAACTGTTTAAGTTCAGGGTGGAATCGATCTTAGAAAATGTGTAAGCGTTCGCATTTAGCTCCAAGTTGTTGTCATTTGGCTCAATGCTTTCACTGGTTTCAGCGAAGGGGCAGTTGAAGTTCATTCGCTTGGTTATTGCACCGTAGTATTTATATTTACTTCGTGCGATTCCGTGCAATGATGCGAGTGGACGCGAACGCAAATAACTTCTTCCTTTGAGACAGAGGATATAATTCAAGAAGACCTTTTCTTTAACTTGAGGAGGGCATTGGCCATAAAAACCGTGTTGGAACACCACCAGACACTAGATAAGCTCGTCATTTAAACGATCTTCTATCCTGAAACGTAGCAAACAAACTTTAGTCCCCGCGGCGATTGTGAACTCCTTTTCTCTGTCTCAACGAATTGCGTTGATCTACTATTTTCCCTTAGAGGTTAACGGTGGAAGATCCCCTCTCGTCGCATTCAGAAACACAGCAACTCGTAGGCACAGCGAAATAAAACAACAGATCGACCACAAAGAAAGAGTTTTCTGGGGAAGCATTTTAAAACAAAACATCGAACATCGAAGCCCAACTAGCCTCGCTTTCATTCGACTCGTCCCGGGCGACGACCGAGTGGTCCGCCATATTTACATTCGGTGTATTACTGCTTTCATTTTTTATCTTGACAGCCGTGTTAAACTTGTGATTTTCTTCACACCTATTTAGCTTGACGGTAGCTACAGCTTGAATGACCTTAAAAACTTTCTCTTAAGGCGGGGGTCCACCTGAAAGCCATATTTTGGCTGGGTACTGTTATGTTTTTATTGCAAATATCTCGTTTACGTTTCAAGCAATCAAGAATCTCTATGCTCATTTCACATATCTATGTTTTGGGTTGTTTTGTAAATTTTTTGGTGATTTTTAGGTATATTTAGAGGTAAATAGTTTTTCTCAAAGGATTAGCAAAATTTATGGAAATAGGAAATTTTGAAGATTTGGTGGTGTTTTAATATTAGAGTTTGAAGTTAAAAATTGTTAGATACACTCCAAACAGTTGCCCAACAACCTGGGGTGCCATTGTGCGGTCGGGCAACTGTCTGATGGTGTTCCATAACCCTTTTTTCCCTTTTAACCTCTCTTTAAACTTACCAAAATTTCACTTACAAAATTCGTGTGTACCCCCGCCTTAACACTCTGGTTGAGACGAACATAAATCGAAACACGAATAATAGCATCGAGGTTTCGCATAACACCATACGAACGACACAAACATGATTCGAAACGAATAATCGAATAGAGAAACAACAAAACAACGGCGACGTTTTGGCGAACATCACCGAGAACACATTAAACACAATTCGTAACATGAAAAAACACCAGCGAAAACATTAAAAACCGCATCGACAAACAGCATAATAAAATTCCAAACTTAATTTTGGCGGTAATCACCCCTCATACCAGAGGTGATCTCGAATATTCCGGTCGGAAGAAACAGAAACCAAGACCTTTCCATATGAATTCGGACCGAAATTTCTTTGGCATAATGGAAAGCACCCAAGGCCTCCTTCGAGTCTTTCAGCTCTTGGTGTACACAGTTTAGCGAAACCTTCTTATGGCTTACATGTACTGTATTTTGCGCAACGACACGAAACGAAACGAAATGAATATGAATAAACCTGAACTGAAATGAACATATCCAGTGTCACAACAAGCGGATTCCTGCGCGCGATAACCTGAACAAGAAATAAAACAGCGGAAGTGCAGAATATGCAAATTCGAAAATCTGTATTTTGCGAAACGAGCCCTTCGAAGACTGTGACTATACATAACTTATCTCCGAGTCTTTAACTCTTTTCGTATATACAACACGATGCAGTGGGTGTGGACAAAACCTGGGCCTGGGCTCATGGGCTAGCCCATGGGCTACCCTATGGGCTACCTTATTTTGATGATTTTACAACTTCACAATAATTTTATCAAAATGATTTTTTAAAATTATTTGTATTATATTCATATCAGTGTAAAATGTTCGGTAACTTGACCTTTTTTTGTAGCTTCATGAAGGGCACTTCATGTTATGTAATAAAGAGGAATTTCAAAAGTTTTGTAAATACGAATGTATTATTTGTCATTCTGTTAGTCATGCAGATTTCGTGACTAATTAAACCAAAAGAACATCTGGCACTCCCCAAAGTTGGGGAGAATAGATCTTAAGAAGTTGTGTGGTTGATCATGGCGAACTCTGGATGGATACTTTTCGAACAAGGACTCCGTTCGGTAACGCGACACGGACAGTGCTGAACAGTTTTAGGTTTAAAAAAAAAAATAAAGAAAAGAAACGGGCATCAGCACTCAAACAATTGTTTCGGTGGGTTGTGCCCGTTAATAGTTTCACAGCAGGTTTTTCCTGGGGTCGTAATTCAACACTCAGTTTTTGCGTGTGTATCGTGCTAGCCGTAAAGACCGTAAACGGCGCTCATATTTATTGTAGAGAAGTCGCTTTAAGCCCTTTCTAGTCTTAGTTAAACATTAAAAGATGGTCAAAAATGACTTTATTGAGTGGCTTATTGAACAACTGATTGGCAGTGTTCTGCTTTTTGTCAATAGTTCCTAAGGGAACAAAACAGTTTTGACACCACGTTATTCCTATGGCTTGAATCGACGAGACAAGCAAAGCTGTGCATGCAGTTAAATGGCTTTTTTGGGAGAATATATTTTTATATTTTTATATTTTTAATTTGTTTTCTCAAAGTGCAACTTTGCCTGTGTCAGTTTATTTGTTTCTTTATTTGTCATTCTACATTTTTTATCTTACTATTTTTCAGCACTGAATATTTTTCAAGGTTTTAGTTTGAACTTTGTGAGAAGTTTAGGACGCGCAGTCGATGAGTTGTTGAATGGTTCAAGGGTAATTCACACGGGCAGTTTATTTTCGGAAACCTAAGCTTGAGTTTGTTTCGAGGCAATACGGCTTTCCAAAAAAAAAAGGTGTAATTTCTCCCAGTTTCTAGAAATGTCAAAACTGGACTGTTCTTAACTTTTTCTTTCGTAAAAGTGAACTGCTAATTATACCATTTGGACTGAATGAATATACGCGATATGAACATGCCACTTCAGGCGGCGTGAATTTTTCAATAATTATTATTTTTATTTCTTAAATTTCTATTTCTAGTTTATTTATGTATTTAAATATTAGTTTAATTCAATTGTTTAATTCATTTCTAAGTTGTTTTATTTCTATTTTTTTTTAATTTCTTTTTTTTAATTTTTTAATTTGTTTTGTAAGACTCCGCACTCCGCGTTTTCGAAACAGCCACGCGTTCGGACATTTCGTCGTTTACGGCCCTCTTTTACAGTTTTGAAAAGGAAATCAACAGAGAAATTTCTGTCGGATATCGACTGTGATCTTTTACAATATGCAGGGGAATTAAAGAAGAAAGGGTTCACCCCAACATTGTCTGCGTAGAAGATCTCCATTTTCCATAAAAGACTAGTCTCAAGACTAGTCTAAATTGAACATTATTTCTCGACTAAAAGAACGCTTGAGAGCGTAAAAAGCAGCAAGAAGCGTCAACAACAATAATAAATAATTTACATTTATATTGCGCAGGTTACATTGAATAATGAAAACGACCGACGTTTCTCTTCCGACAAGCAGGCGTCAGTTACTAAGCCCAAGTGAAAAGTTTGCTAAGGAAATGAGGCAAGTATTATAAAGTTTAAACTTGAGGAAGAAAGCACTAAATAAAGTAAGGAACTTAAAGAAACCTGTGCCAAGATAGGAGACGCAGCTTCCGCGCTTGGAAATACCGGTCAATGCTGTAGTAATTGCCACGAAAGAAATCACACAGTTCGATCGCACTTGCCGAATTAGCAAAATGTGAGTCAGTTTTTTTCTGTGGTGAGTTGAGTAGACATCCAGATGAAAAACAGAACTTTCAGGGGTAAAAAAGGGAAATAGCAGCATTGAAAACGGTCGCCGCGAAAATAAAACTGGTTTTGAACTGGCTTTTTCCCGATTAAATAGTTCTTCGAAAAAACACGTATAGAAAATTTTGCTTGAAGAGTTTCCCCATAAATATGTTCAATATGTTTTAAATTCTTCGATTGATTTCCTATCATTTATTCAGATTGTCAAAACTTCAAAAGACAAAATTCCCGTACGCGCTACCAACTATGCTTCCCTTCAAGGTTTTGTAGAGTGGCGACAAAAGCGACAAAAAGGTCAAGTTACCGAACATTTTACACTGATATGAATATAATACAAATAATTAAAAAAAAAATCATTTTGATAAAATTATTGTGAAATTATAAAATCATCTTAATAAAGTAGCCCATGGGCTAGCCCATAGGGTAGCCCATGGGCCCGGGCCCAGGTATTGTCCACACCCCGATACAGTAATGATTATGAACCTAAACAAGGAATGAAACAGCGGAAGCGCCGAATATGCAAATTTGAAAATCTGTATTTTGCGAAACGGGCTCTTCAAAGACTACGCTATGCAACCAATCTCTTCGCATTCTTCAACACTTTTCGTGTATACAACACGATGCAGAAAAAAAAAGGAATAAAACAGCGATAATGCAGGATACTTGGCAACGAATTCTTGGAAATAGTCGAATTTCATTTTACTCAGCAGGTGCATTTCAGTCATGTACTCGGCGCTCGCCTCGTAAAATACAAATCTGTAATTGGCGAAACGGGGCACTTCTGACCTTTTGGTTCAATGAACTCTTCGTACAAAAATCAACACTGCATCGAGCTGTATATACGAAAAGTGTTAGAGAATCGGAAGAGATGAGTTACAATCGGCACAGTCTTGGAAGAGCGCCTTTCGCAAAATACAGATTTTGGAACTTGCACATTCTGCATTTCCGTTGTTTTATTCCTTGTTTAGGTTCAAAATCATTACTGTACTGTATCGTGTTGCATATACGAAAAACGTTAAAGAATCGGAGGAGATAACTTACTGATATATTCACAGTCATCGAAGAGCTCGTTTTGCAAAATACAGATTTTCAAATTTGCATATTCTGCACTTCCGCTGCTTTATTCCTTGTTTTGGTTATCGCACGGATGAATCTGACTGTTGTGACACTGGATATGTTCATTTCAGTCCAGGGGCTCGTTTCTCGAAAGCCCGGAAAATTTTCGGGCCCGTCAAGTTAAGCCATAGCAAAATCTCGCACCTTACGATTACAGAGCCGTTTTGTTTAGTACATAGTCTTGATGTGAACGGAGGTTCCCTTCATACAAGAAGTTTCAGGCGCACACACTTCTCCGTTTTTAGATACAGATGAGCTGAAAATGGCTTTACCGGCCCGAAAAGGTTTCCGGAGCTTTTGAGAAACGCGGCCCTGGTTTATTCATCTCATTTCGCTTCGCTTCGTTTTGTTCCCGGGGGGGGGGGGGAGGGGGAAACTCCCTATAATGGCCTATACGGGGAGGCTCCCGCCCGAAAGGGTAGGATTCCACAAGTTTGAAGTATATAAAAGGGTAGGGAAATCGGTGGTTTCACAACGTGAACTAAATAATAACACTTGTCGTTTGCTTAACGTTTCTTCTGGTAATGCTTGATATTCTCCCATAATATTGCTCATTAACTTCATTTCAAGGGCTTAGAAAGGGGGTGCAGTGTTCTAAAGTAGGTTTGTGAAAGGGGTACCTTTTCTCAATAAAAGGTATATAAAGGGGGTACCTTTCCTGTCAAAATGGTATATAAAAGGGTAAGGGGTTGGACCTCGGGGCAGAGCCTCCCCGTATTAAACTTTGGTAAGTACTTCGCATCCCACCCCCCCCCCCCCCCCCAACCTGGGTTTCGTTTCGTTTCGTTTCGCAAAATACAGTAAGCCCCGTTACGGGATAGGGTATCTTTGTATCGATAAATCGTCAAGTTAAAAAGCAACTACAAGGTTGAGTTGACAAAATTGCACATTGTGAAGAGATTTCATACCTTCCAAACACATTCCGCTCCAAAGGAAGATCCAGAGAAACCATGTTAGCTTCATTATGTTAGCCGGCAAGACATCAAGACAACACCGATGAACTGTTCTCAACTTACTGCTTTTCCAAAAACAAAATTTGCGCAATACTTCGAGATTTTGGTTACTCGCTCGCTCCTCACTTGAATGTCACGAGATCTACAGAGCGAATCCGTGTTATTGTTCATTCAGTTGTATTTTTGTTTCGTTTCGCAGAAACGAGACGGTATTGTTTTCAGGTGAGGGGTGAACTATTTACATAGTGGAGGGCCAGGTGGGCATATTTAATCGGAGTTAAGTGCGTTATTACTCGGGTTTTCCAAAGGAAACATCCGAGTTGAAATTTCGGCTTCTTCGTTTTATTTTTGTAGCTTACTGCCTAAAGAGGGCGTAAGCTTCTGAGTGAGCAGGGCTCGAAATTGCGACCAATATGGTCGCCAATGCGACTAACTTTTTCTCCTTGGCGACTAAAATTTTTGTTAGTCGCCAGTTTGGCGACCTGAATTTTGCATGATTTAGAAGTACAATAAAGCATCAAAATTAAAATAAACATCTTGTCCTGCTTTGCATTCGTCGTAAAACAATGGGCCAAATCGCATAAAAAAGCCACGTTCCTCTAACTTTACGGACTCCTGTTCGCAATATTTTCTGCAACGCCATTAGAGTTTCTCTCCCTGAAACCACACAGGAGGCGCATAATTTTGCAAAAAAGACCGCTGAACAATAACAATTAGCTACAATTTTGAGAAGAAAAGGTAAGCTTTAAAGGTAATCAAGTGTTTAGATGAAGCTTGGCTAAAATTACAATAGGCCACGTTCGATATATCAATATTCAAGCATGGCTCCGAGGCAATAACAATAACAACAATAATTTTATTTGCATTTCCTTTTGAAGTAAGGTTACAAGAGATCTATATATATTTTCTTTTTTTATGTTAAGATGTTAAGTAATTTTGAGATTATATATAGTTTACGAAGGAAATGCCTAGTGCCAAAATGAACCCTAAGGTTTTCGAGTTCAGCCCTAGGCTTGCTATGTTGTAATTTTTGTAGCTTACACTCAAACTGGTGTTTACACTCACACAAGTGTATAGCGAAGGCGAAATGGAATGAAATAGAAAGAAAAAAAAAAAAAAAAAAAAAAAAACAAAAAAAGAGCAAAAATGCATGCAAAAAGGGGAAAAAAAAAAAAAAAAAAAAAAAAAGGCATAGCGCTACTACAATCAGGCAGCTATAAGACTATAAAACAGAAAGGGAAGAAGGATAATCCTATTTTGAAATGATCTTTAAAGGTAAGATTGCTTACGTAGTAAATGCTGTTTAACTTGTTACTAAAACAGTTTGAGCTAAGGTTTTTGAGATCAGTTGGTAATTCTTGCCAAAGTTCAGAGGCCAGTGAAGCAAATTAGAAAGTTGCGAAAATGAAGGCATAAGCACTGAATCAAAATATTATGACGTCAAAAACACAGCAAAAATCTTAAAAACTGGAAACAAAGGCTTTTCATTACTACACTGCAACATCAGAAGCTTAAGTAAAAATTTGCCTCTTTTAAATGATATTTTGCTGATGTGTAAGGAAATGCCTAGTGTCATTGCTATTTCTGAAACTAAGCTGAGTGAAGATAATCTTAGCAACGTTGCGATTCAAGGTTATAAGTTCATTAGCAAGCACTCGCCTACAAATGCAGGGGGCGTGGGCCTTTATATTAAAAAAGATATTGAATTTATTAGAAGACAAGATATTGAATTTGACTTTGAGGGGGTTGAAACCTGTTTCATTGAAATTCCTAGACATAAAAACAAAAATATTATCATTGGATGTATCTACAGACACCCCTTAGTAGGCCAATTATCCAAATTCCAGGACACCTTACGAGAAAAATTGAATTTTATGAACCAGTCTGGTTACGAGGCATATTTGGCTGGCGATATCAACGTGAATTTCCTTTCTTATACTTCCCACAATCAAACCTCTGACTACCTTGACATGCTATTTGAATTGGGCTACATGCCACTTATAACTAAAGCAACTCGTATAACCTATCACTCAAAGACCTTAATAGACCACATTTATACAAATGCACCTGAAAAAGTTATAAAATCAGGAATTTGCTTAGCTGACATTACTGACCACCTCCCTTGTTTTTGCACTTTCTCTTCTACTCTCCCTTACCACCAGCAACAACGCTATTTTAGAGACTTCTCTCATTTTAATAATGCCAAATTCGTTGATGATCTGAAACAAATTAATTTCTTGACCCTTGTTGACTCAGACGTTAATAGTAGTATTAATAGTGTAATTCGTGTCCTAGAGCGACTCACTGAAAAACATGCTCCATTGAAAAGAGCTTCTCAGTCAAAAAGAAAACTATTGAACAAGCCATGGTTAACAAAAGGTATCCTAGCCTCAATTAAAAAAAAACATAAATTATTCAAATCACACTTTTTAAGTAATGACCCTGACAAAATTAGTCAATACAAAGCCTTCAATAATAAATTAAATAGAATAAAATTACAAGCTAAAAAGAATTATTTCGATTCACAATTTGCCATTAACAAAGGAAATTTAAAAGCGACATGGAAGCTCATTGATATGATAATTAACAGAGGAACGAAAAAGAAGACATTAATTTCTAAGCTTCTCTATAATAATAAAAGCTTCACTGACCAGAGCAGTATTTGCGACAAACTAAATGAGCACTTTATTAATGTTGGACCAAAACTGGCCGATCAGCTTCCACCTATCCCTGACATAGACCCAACACAGCATATTAATCATGCACCTTCGAGAAGTTTCATGTTTAGGGCTATTTGTCCACAAGAGGTCTCTGATTTAATCAAAGGTCTAAATGTTAACAAATCAACTATTGGCATACCAACAAAATGTTAAAACTTGCACATAACCATATAAGCGAGGCTCTGGCTTCCATATTCAACAATTCCTTCTCGCAGGGAATAGTCCCTGATGTCCTTAAAATATCTAAAGTAACCCCGGTTGACAAAGGAGGGGACAGCCTTATTCCAGAAAACTACCGCCCAATATCAACACTTTCTTCATTTTCACAAATATTTGAAAAGCCTGCCCCGTTAGGGAAAGTTCATTTATTATGACAAGGGGGGGGGGGGGATATAGATATTGAGGGGGGCTCCGAAAATTTTTAGACACCCGAAAGGGGGGCTATGAAAAAATTAGGGGGGGCTCCGAAAATTTGTATACTTCAAAACTAACAGGTGGGGGGGGGGGGGAGTCCTAAAACGTTGAACCACTAGCGAGGGGGGCTGCTAAAATTTCAAACTCCGAGTTGCAATATCTTCATCCCCCTCCCCCTTGTCAAATTAAATGAGCTTTCCCTTATTTCGTGAAAGACTCAGTTGCGATACAGTTCACAATGACGGGCGCCGGTGGCCGGGATCTTCTCGCCTTTTTGATATTTGTTGCTGTGTTTCGTTTGTCAGTGTTCTCTTGTACTGTACTGGTTATGTGAAACTTGCGTTGGAGGTACGAGCTTACAAGGAAAGGCTTGAGGCTCTTGAGCAAAGAGAAAAACAGTTAGTGGCAACGCCCGGCGTCCCGTCCATTCCAACAAACGGTGAGTGCCTTTGTCGAGCTTAAAACCCTGGGTAGAACTTTATTCCTTAGAAAGCTCCTAAACTTTAGAGGTTTTAATTTCTTCAATTCTGTGGAGAAAGCGACAAAGCTAAGCGTCATCTTGATCCGCGACTTGGCTAGCTCGAATTCACCTTTGTTGTGATCCAAAAGTTGTATTAACTGGCTGCATCTGGCTTTGACACGGAAGTGGAACCTCAAACGCGTTGCATTAGGATCGTCTCAATGTTGCCATGCTCTT
>JAHPZR010016839.1:0-20000 GCA_019787425.1 Platygyra sinensis | reverse complement strand
GCCCGTGACTGCGCCGAGCTGTTTTCTGCTGGCTTCAAGGAAAGTGGGGTGTACACGGTCAACCCAGCCAACAAAACCAGTTTTGAAGTGTATTGTGACATGAAGACAGATGGCAGTGGATGGACTGTCTTTCATAAACGCTTCAATGGGTTTGTTGGATTCTACAGGGACTGGGACGAGTATAAGAACGGCTTTGGTGACGTCAGAGGAGAGTATTGGCTTGGAAACGAAAAGATTCATCAACTGACTGAGATTCCGAGTCAGCTGCGAGTGGAAATCAATACAACATCCAGTGGAAATAGATATGCCAAGTATAGTAATTTTACGATCACTAACGAGGCATCTAACTACACACTGTTTGTTGATTTTATTTCTGGTTCCGCATCCGATCGGCTTAATTATCATAACAGTATGGCTTTTACTACCAAGGATCGGGATAATGACAAGGAGAAAAGTTATAACTGTGCTGTAAACTACAAAGGAGCTTGGTGGTATAAAAGCTGTTACTATTCTAATCTGAATGGCAACTACGGAGACAGGTCTTATCATTGGAGTTCTAACTACCTTAAGGGAAGTGAAATGAAACTGAAACCAAAATCTACTTGAACGAAACATTTAGCCTCTGCCAAGGTAAAGCCTGATCAAAAAGAAGGACAAAGGAGAAAAACTTTTAAGAAATGTTTTTTTTATCACTTGTTTGTTTTACAGTGCATGATTTGTAGTTAATCTTATAACCTTTTTTAACGGTAACTTTTTATTATCAAGAATCATCTGCCACATTTTCAAGTAAGTTCCCACTCAGTGTCTGTCATTTATATAAATTACACATCCATTACAGATAACGATTGAGCAGTTTTCCATTGAGTGTCGTAAAACCAAAAACCAGAGTAGTTACTCTGGCCAATCACAAGGGACAAAAAGAATCTAGGCGACCAATCAGAACAAGAATTTGCTCGAAGTAAGTTCATGTAACCGACGCCAATCGATTAGTGTAGTCAAAACCAAATCAAAAACGAATTGCTTTCGACACTCAAGAGAAAACCGCTCCATGATCTTATCACGAACATGTTGGTACTACGACAGATTTCCGTGGACAAAAAATATATCTATCCCTCTATTTTTTCAGTCTGTTAGCATGTACATACAATTAATGTGAGCCAAGGACATGCTCGTGCCACCGGCTGCTTTTTGTGCCGTTATCATCATCATCATCATCGTTTCTTCATATCAAGTAAAGTCGCAAGTACTGAAACCTCCACTCACACGATTTTAACAATCAAAAATCCAACGTCTTTTCGTTCTAGGGGCCCCGTTTCTCGAAGCTCCCGGTAATTACCGAGCCCGTTAAGCTGTTTTGTTTTCCATACTAGAGGGAGTTTCAAAAGATTTGAAAATTGTACAGTAAAGTTGTCAGCTAGAGAAACGCACTCTACTTTGCTTGAGACTTTGATTTCAAAATCTGATTACGGGCCCGTTAAGTTACCGGGTCTTTCGAGAAACGGGCCCCAGGCTTGAAGACTCGAGAATGCTACGAAAAGCTAATTACGCACGTGAAAAACAACGCGGTCGACAAACGACTTGTCAAATTTGATCTTCCGCTCACCAGCTTTCATCTCTCTGTACTTTGCTGGTCTTCTGTGCTTTCTTTTCGAGTTTGGAGCCGGTTCGTCAAGAAGAACTCTCCTGTTCAAAGAAAAACACAGTACAGATAAATACTTTACAAGGAACTACATTGTAGAGCCGTTCCGTAGGATCTTCGTATAAGTAAGATTTCCGTTTCGTATCAGCCAATCAGAGAATAGGGCGAGCACTCCCGAGAACAAGTCATCATCACCGTCGTGATGCTATGGCAACATTGCCGATGAAAACCGCACCGCAGGGTTAGGATGTTACTAGGCAAAATTTAATACGTTGGGTCCGGTTGCTCAAAGGGTGAATTAATGCTATCCAAATTGCCATTCAGTACAAAAAGACAAGTGTGAACAACAGAAACTAAACAGTACAGAGATTTATTGGGTGGTTAATGCCTTTCTTTGAGCAACAGGGACCAGATGGTGAACTGCCCACGTGAAAACAAACGGAGTGCTGAGGCTTTTGCAAGAAAAAACGAGGGCTGCTAACAGTATGCAATACAAAATTAAAAACTGAGTCATAAAGCAGCAAAACATATGCTATTCAATAGGAACCCAAAGAGTGCTACAACAGAATGTTTTCTCAGACAATGGAGATTCGCAAGAGCTTGGAAACTGTTGTTACCACAGGATCTACTTTATTAAAGGAAAACACTTCCGTCTGTTTGTCTGTTTGTTAGCTACTCAGTTAAAGTGATTACTTTTATCAAACTGATTTTTAGCCAATCTTAAGTATATTGTAAGGTTTAAAGATTTTTTATTGTTTGTATGGCCTCTATTGATAGCAGTTTTATTGATAGAGCTGATTGAGGCAACCAGAAGAATAAAGGTTTACTTACTTATTGTTTGCATGTCTGCGTCGGAGTGCGAAAAGGGTAACTGAGTTTTCATTTTTTTTTTTACTCACCTGCTTTGTAAGAGGATCGTACAAGTGGTCTGCTCGCCGTACACGCAGTTCATTTCCAACTGATTCCAGGGGCGGATCCAGGAATTTCTGAAAGGGGGGGTTGTACACTATCAATGAATGTCACCTGTTCATGTCGCTTGTTATACCTGAACCTGATACGACCTTTGCGAAATGTACATTATCTTTTCATAACTTGACAAGCAGTCGAATGGTAAAAGTGAAATAACTTCGTAAAAACAATTTTATTCTATAATTATTTTACGAAGAATCAGGCAAAATAACAACAACAAAAAATTCTCAAAGGGGGGGTTGCAACCCCCAAAACCCCTCCACTGAATCCGCCTCTGGATTCCCAATGTTCAAACTTCTCAGGAGTAATGTACTCAGCGACCGTAATAGAAAATATGGAAAGATTATACAAAATGAAAGCTAACTCGAAGGCAATGCCTAAACACGCACGCGCTTATGTATACGCAAGCTAAATTACTGTAAATTACCATAAGCAGAACAGAAGACCTGTTGACGTCATTAACTGATACGGGACACATTAGAAATGAAATTTATGACTTCCTAAACATATAACTAAGGTCCTATTTCCCTTGTGGGAGAAAATACATGATAATGGAGGATATATCTATCTGCGTGAAAGTTACGTTATGATTTGTCAGGAGATTTCAAATGGAACAGACGAGCTATAGCACTAAAAGTTCTAACAATCATAGGCCTCTATATTTACAAGCCTCTCCTCTCAATATCTGTTATATTGCACCTCTAAAGATGTTTAGAAAACAGCCCTAAAAGAATACGCGCGCTGATTGGTTAAAATCGTGTTTCTATAACTCGATCGAGGCACAGAACTGGCACGAGCTGCTAACGTAATGATGGCGCGAGCAAAGAGAATTTGCTTTTTGATAATCAAAGTTAAGAAGTTGTTTTCCTTTTTCTCATCGCGGTGTCTTCTAAAACAAATAGTAAACATGTTCTAGGTATATAGTAGTGGAACCGCGTAGCACCCATGATATGATAGAAATACTATTTTTTAATTAATTGTTAAGGTGCCGGTAGTAGGCAATACTGCCGATACACCAAATCCCCCTGGGGTTTGAACCCACGACCTCCGGATTAGATCTACCGGTGCTCTATCGACTGAGCTACGAGCCCAGCACGGGAGCAGGTCGGGGTAATTTAGGTAGTGAATTCGCGGTAAGTATTCAAATGATATAGGTATATAGTAGTGGAACCACGTAGCACTCGTGATATGATAGAAATACTATTTCTTAATTAAGGTTATTCCTCACAATTGCACTGCGCATCCTTTCTGCGCATAATTTATGGCGTCATTTAGCGCGCTCTCGTGCACGTGCACACTGAAAACATGGCGGATTTTCCTTGATATTGAGCTCTTTCAGTTGAAAAATGGCTATAGCTCATCAACGAGCACGGGCACCCCAATTTTTTTTCCAGTCATTGTAATCAACTTATCATAAACTTTGCTTGAGGAAAGACTGATCTGATTTCTATTGCTGAAAATTGAATAAATAGCGAAAATAGCAAGTAAACTGTGGTCTTTTCTATTTTGCGCTATGGTAACCATGTCAAGAAATTTGGTTGAAATTTTAATCAAGGATTCAGCTTTCTGTCTAAATCAAACTTAAAAAGTTTATTTGTTGCCGATACAATGCATTGACTCCAGTTTAATGCGTGTTCTCATGAGTCTCGGTCACAAAAATTTACAATTATTACTGGGAATGCGTTCTTGTAATAAGCATTAAATAATGCCAAAATGGATCATTTTCAATGCCCCAGTGCTCCTTAATGAGTATGGGCACCCCCCTTTTTTACTTCAAAATTGAAGTTCTCATATGATAAATATTCAGTGGGCAAAGTTTGAACGAAAATCTATTGTCAGTTTTATTTCAGGGGAATTACCTCAATTGTTAAGGTGCCGGTAGTAGGCAATACTGCCAATACACGAAATCCCCCTGGGTAATTTAGGTAGTGAATTCGACCCCGACCTGCCCCCGTAGCTCAGTCGGTAGAGCACCGGTAGATCTAATCCGGAGGTCGTGGGTTCAAACCCCACTGGGGCCAAATTTTCTTTGGTCCGTGGGGACTCCCAAATTTCCTTTAAAAGGGTAGCAACCCAGGGGGATTTGGTGTATCGGCAGTATTGCCTACTACCGGCACCTCCTTGCATACGGCTGGCGCGCGGGAAATTTGAATTGACCAATCAGGATTCAGCAGGTGGGAAAAAATTTACTGTCCTCACATCAATGTAAGTTGACAGGAAAGGCACTGAAATCAAGCAACTTTTCTCATAGGAAATTGCATTAAATATTCACTAAAGGGGATTTATAATTCCAAAAACCATTTCACAGTGCAAAAAGTGAAAAATATGAAACATCCTGTGTCTCCAAGCTTCTAATATGGCGCCAAATAGTAGTTCGTCGAGCAAGGCGATGTAGGATAATAGTTGTCTTAATTTGAACAAAATGTGCTGTTCGTCGTCAAATTAAACCCGAAATTCTCTAGTTAATTGTTAAAAGAGGCCAAAGCAACTTTACCATTGTCTTTATTTTTGCTAGCAACGAAGAAAAAGGCTATTTTCGTGTCGTTTCGATAGGACACCTAATTTTTGACTGCTGCGTGTACTGCGGGCTCAGCCGCCGTATGCAAGGCCCTTAACAATTAATTAAAAAATAGTATTTCTATCAGTAAACATGTTCTCCGTGTTTCTATCGAGTTTTAGTATAAATCTAACAGCGTTCCTGATCACGAATGTCACTCCCTGATAGGCTACGCTACCCACTATCTATTTAACAAATAGATTTCATGTTGCCTTGCGCCTGTTCAGTAATAGATCACAGATGACGTCAAAATGTGGTAAGGAGAGGAACATTCGCATCGGAAAGCAGGGTTATGTGTTTATTTTATCTGATCTTAATTAAGGAGTGATGTTTTGATGTTTCATTCCTGATATCAACCACTGAGTCAACATTTATTTTAACACTTGGAAAGGTTGAATTTTTTAAATAAATTGATCTCAGAAACATTTTGTTTGTTGGGTTTGTTAAATTCGAGATAAAGAAATGGTTATCGGCTTACCAAGACCAATTTTACCGACTATGACTGCTCGAGGAGTTTTTCTGGATCATGTTCTGGAAGAAACGGCTTTATCTTTCTTTTTCCTGCTTCTCGAACCTGTTCAATGCCTCGGCAAGACTGTTTTGGAACTTATCGTTTGCCCAGTCAAGTAAAATATTATCTTAATTCTCAAAACTTTCCGCCATTTTAAAACAGCAGAGGGAATAACTTTGTAATTATGACGTCAATCGTGCATCTGTCCTCTAATAGATCACAGGCGAGAACCAATCAAAATGAGATAATAAGTATGGGTTATTGACCAAGTGTGAGGTCAAGATGGCTGGATATTGGCCAAGTTCTTTTTTGCGTGTTTATGGACAGAGACGGAGTCGAGGTCCATAAACTCGCAAAAAAAAGAACGAGGCCAATATCCAGCCATCTTGACCGAACAAACTTGGTCATTAAAGGATTTATTATATGGCTTTTGGTGAAATTTTGCTTTCGGGATGCAGCGGGTAGTCCCGAGCGGGCAAGATGGCTCCATCTTGCCCGCTCGGGTAGCCAATCACAGCGCGCGATTTGGTTCATCTTGCCCCCTCACGGAGCTAGCCATATAATAACTTGAGTTATTATATAATCTGTTATAGATAGTGAGTAGTGTAACAGCTCGCGCTTGTTAATAAAATGGCGGTCGTTTCTTGGCGTTTTCAAAGTGTCTGTGAAGAGGATTTAAACATAGTTTTGAACGACAAGTGGATTTATGCTGCAACAATTAGATTATTCGCTCTCGATTTCTATGCGTGATAGCTGACTAGGGCTGCGCCCTCGTCAACTATTACACGATAGCAATCTCGAACTCAAAATCTAACTGTTTAATAGAAACACGGTACGTGTTTCCTAATTCTTAATCATCACAGTAACTGTATCGGTACGACCCTTGGCTAAAACAGCAAGAACAACAAATGAAGCGGTGTTATGCTTGGGTGTAAAAATCAATTGTTCAATCAGAGTTATTGTGTCCATGAGAAAACCAGGCAGGAGGTGATACAACTCAAATCACCGATTTTCCTCAAACTTGGCATAAATGTTGGCTTTGGTGAGTAAATGATTATGGCAAAAACTGAGGTTAAAATATGTTATTCTCTTCAAGTTAGAGGGACTCCCTCCAAAAATGGCCCTTTGTCACTAATTTATGCGTATTTAATTAGTTGTCTTTGATTTAGTATTTCCACAACAAGAAAGGCCATGTGAAAATGAAATCCACTGGATCATGTTCTACCATTATTAGTCTCAAAGCACAGATATTCATTTGAACCAGACAATTTGATTTCTCTCCGCGGTCCATCTTAAGTAAGGTGCATATTTTGTAGTGTTGTGAATCGGCCTTTAATTAATGGCAAATATCTGCACTGGGCAACAGCAAATACTCATCATTCTAACTTGGATAGTGAAAGCAATCACTAAAGTTCTCAAAAAAGCCATAAAATCCTTTTGGTACTTCAAGGTCTTTTAGCTATTCATATTCGAGGTTTATTGATAATCCAACCTGGATTGCACAAGTCTTGTATAACGATTGTTTCAGAACAGTAATTGTGCTGGACATAATAAAATTAAAATTATAGATGACAAGACGAGAAAAAGAAAATGTCGCATACATAATATCAGGGATTTTAAGAAAACCACGACGGCTGGCAACGGCAACGTCGCTACTCAAAGGGTTCAATAAGCAGAACAATGGCTTTGCACGTGCGTTATATAACTCTTGGTTCATTTCTTTGCTGTCCTCTGCAACTGACAACAACGTGAAATGCGCTGTCTGGGTGAGAACGTGAACTACGACGGCTACTATTCTTAAAATTTGTATATTGAATTTTACGCTGTGTTTCATAATCAGTTTCGAGATCATTTTGACAGAAGAAAAACAAACTAAAAGTGTTTAGAGTATCTAGAGATTCTAAGGTAACTGAAACTATAATTATTATTGGGAGAATAAAACAGAAAGCAAAGGTTAAGATTTTCTTTTTAGGCAAGCTTTTTACATGTGCTAATACTTGTTATAAGTTTTTAATCATATTTTATGTTCAGTTGTACTGTTTATAATTTATGATGTCACAGACTTTTTAGAGCACAGTACACTGTACATAAATGGACAGATCAATTGATATAATAAAGAAGCACTTACATATTCATTTCAGTGATTGCATTTAACTTTTTATAACGTCACCTTTTTGTTATAACAATAATTACATGTGAGCTTCAGAATATAAAGTGAAGTTATGAGGATTGATAAATTCTCAAAAGAGGGAAAGGTAAACTTGAAAAATTGAAACAATCCTTGTAAGTTCAATAGGTCCTTACCAACATGTACATGTAGTCCTCCCAACAGTCAGTTTCTAAATGCATGGATTAAATGAAATGAATTATTTTGAACCAAGTGGGACTTGCCAAAGAGTAACGGTTTAGTTGAGCTGGCACAAGTTATCATGATGGTAATTTGAACCAAGAAGTTCATTTTAGAGCAACTGGCTCATCACAAGAAAAACCAAATAATGGCTGTATTGTCCCCAGTCCTTCATAAAATGATATGATACAATATTGTAGGATGGCGCTCCTTTTTTATCATCCCCTACTTGCATTTAATATCCCCATTTCACATACCTACTTTAGGAAGTCTTGTTTTCATTTTCAGTTAGTGCTTAATAATTAAACTGATACATAGGGGATGATAAAAAAGGAGCGCCATCCTACAATATTGTATCATATCATTTTATGAAGGACTGGGGACAATACAGCCATTATTTGGTTTTTCTTGTGATGAGCCAGTTGCTCTAAAATGAACTTCTTGGTTCAAATTACCATCATGATAACTTGTGCCAGCTCAACTAAACCGTTACTCTTTGGCAAGTCCCACTTGGTTCAAAATAATTCATTTCATTTAATCCATGCATTTAGAAACTGACTGTTGGGAGGACTACATGTACATGTTGGTAAGGACCTATTGAACTTACAAGGATTGTTTCAATTTTTCAAGTTTACCTTTCCCTCTTTTGAGAATTTATCAATCCTCATAACTTCACTTTATATTCTGAAGCTCACATGTAATTATTGTTATAACAAAAAGGTGACGTTATAAAAAGTTAAATGCAATCACTGAAATGAATATGTAAGTGCTTCTTTATTATATCAATTGATCTGTCCATTTATGTACAGTGTACTGTGCTCTAAAAAGTCTGTGACATCATAAATTATAAACAGTACAACTGAACATAAAATATGATTAAAAACTTATAACAAGTATTAGCACATGTAAAAAGCTTGCCTAAAAAGAAAATCTTAACCTTTGCTTTCTGTTTTATTCTCCCAATAATAATTATAGTTTCAGTTACCTTAGAATCTCTAGATACTCTAAACACTTTTAGTTTGTTTTTCTTCTGTCAAAATGATCTCGAAACTGATTATGAAACACAGCGTAAAATTCAATATACAAATTTTAAGAATAGTAGCCGTCGTAGTTCACGTTCTCACCCAGACAGCGCATTTCACGTTGTTGTCAGTTGCAGAGGACAGCAAAGAAATGAACCAAGAGTTATATAACGCACGTGCAAAGCCATTGTTCTGCTTATTGAACCCTTTGAGTAGCGACGTTGCCGTTGCCAGCCGTCGTGGTTTTCTTAAAATCCCTGATATTATGTATGCGACATTTTCTTTTTCTCGTCTTGTCATCTATAATTTTAATTTTATTATGTCCAGCACAATTACTGTTCTGAAACAATCGTTATACAAGACTTGTGCAATCCAGGTTGGATTATCAATAAACCTCGAATATGAATAGCTAAAAGACCTTGAAGTACCAAAAGGATTTTATGGCTTTTTTGAGAACTTTAGTGATTGCTTTCACTATCCAAGTTAGAATGATGAGTATTTGCTGTTGCCCAGTGCAGATATTTGCCATTAATTAAAGGCCGATTCACAACACTACAAAATATGCACCTTACTTAAGATGGACCGCGGAGAGAAATCAAATTGTCTGGTTCAAATGAATATCTGTGCTTTGAGACTAATAATGGTAGAACATGATCCAGTGGATTTCATTTTCACATGGCCTTTCTTGTTGTGGAAATACTAAATCAAAGACAACTAATTAAATACGCATAAATTAGTGACAAAGGGCCATTTTTGGAGGGAGTCCCTCTAACTTGAAGAGAATAACATATTTTAACCTCAGTTTTTGCCATAATCATTTACTCACCAAAGCCAACATTTATGCCAAGTTTGAGGAAAATCGGTGATTTGAGTTGTATCACCTCCTGCCTGGTTTTCTCATGGACACAATAACTCTGATTGAACAATTGATTTTTACACCCAAGCATAACACCGCTTCATTTGTTGTTCTTGCTGTTTTAGCCAAGGGTCGTACCGATACAGTTACTGTGATGATTAAGAATTAGGAAACACGTACCGTGTTTCTATTAAACAGTTAGATTTTGAGTTCGAGATTGCTATCGTGTAATAGTTGACGAGGGCGCAGCCCTAGTCAGCTATCACGCATAGAAATCGAGAGCGAATAATCTAATTGTTGCAGCATAAATCCACTTGTCGTTCAAAACTATGTTTAAATCCTCTTCACAGACACTTTGAAAACGCCAAGAAACGACCGCCATTTTATTAACAAGCGCGAGCTGTTACACTACTCACTATCTATAACAGATTATATAATAACTCAAGTTATTATATGGCTAGCTCCGTGAGGGGGCAAGATGAACCAAATCGCGCGCTGTGATTGGCTACCCGAGCGGGCAAGATGGAGCCATCTTGCCCGCTCGGGACTACCCGCTGCATCCCGAAAGCAAAATTTCACCAAAAGCCATATAATAAATCCTTTAATGACCAAGTTTGTTCGGTCAAGATGGCTGGATATTGGCCTCGTTCTTTTTTTTGCGAGTTTATGGACCTCGACTCCGTCTCTGTCCATAAACACGCAAAAAAGAACTTGGCCAATATCCAGCCATCTTGACCTCACACTTGGTCAATAACCCATACTTATTATCTCATTTTGATTGGTTCTCGCCTGTGATCTATTAGAGGACAGATGCACGATTGACGTCATAATTACAAAGTTATTCCCTCTGCTGTTTTAAAATGGCGGAAAGTTTTGAGAATTAAGATAATATTTTACTTGACTGGGCAAAACGATAAGTTCCAAAACAGTCTTGCCGAGGCATTGAACAGGTTCGAGAAGCAGGAAAAAGAAAGATAAAGCCGTTTCTTCCAGAACATGATCCAGAAAAACTCCTCGAGCAGTCATAGTCGGTAAAATTGGTCTTGGTAAGCCGATAACCATTTCTTTATCTCGAATTTAACAAACCCAACAAACAAAATGTTTCTGAGATCAATTTATTTAAAAAATTCAACCTTTCCAAGTGTTAAAATAAATGTTGACTCAGTGGTTGATATCAGGAATGAAACATCAAAACATCACTCCTTAATTAAGATCAGATAAAATAAACACATAACCCTGCTTTCCGATGCGAATGTTCCTCTCCTTACCACATTTTGACGTCATCTGTGATCTATTACTGAACAGGCGCAAGGCAACATGAAATCTATTTGTTAAATAGATAGTGGGTAGCGTAGCCTATCAGGGAGTGACATTCGTGATCAGGAACGCTGTTAGATTTATACTAAAACTCGATAGAAACACGGAGAACATGTTTACTGATAGAAATACTATTTTTTAATTAATTGTTAAGGGCCTTGCATACGGCGGCTGAGCCCGCAGTACACGCAGCAGTCAAAAATTAGGTGTCCTATCGAAACGACACGAAAATAGCCTTTTTCTTCGTTGCTAGCAAAAATAAAGACAATGGTAAAGTTGCTTTGGCCTCTTTTAACAATTAACTAGAGAATTTCGGGTTTAATTTGACGACGAACAGCACATTTTGTTCAAATTAAGACAACTATTATCCTACATCGCCTTGCTCGACGAACTACTATTTGGCGCCATATTAGAAGCTTGGAGACACAGGATGTTTCATATTTTTCACTTTTTGCACTGTGAAATGGTTTTTGGAATTATAAATCCCCTTTAGTGAATATTTAATGCAATTTCCTATGAGAAAAGTTGCTTGATTTCAGTGCCTTTCCTGTCAACTTACATTGATGTGAGGACAGTAAATTTTTTCCCACCTGCTGAATCCTGATTGGTCAATTCAAATTTCCCGCGCGCCAGCCGTATGCAAGGAGGTGCCGGTAGTAGGCAATACTGCCGATACACCAAATCCCCCTGGGTTGCTACCCTTTTAAAGGAAATTTGGGAGTCCCCACGGACCAAAGAAAATTTGGCCCCAGTGGGGTTTGAACCCACGACCTCCGGATTAGATCTACCGGTGCTCTACCGACTGAGCTACGGGGGCAGGTCGGGGTCGAATTCACTACCTAAATTACCCAGGGGGATTTCGTGTATTGGCAGTATTGCCTACTACCGGCACCTTAACAATTGAGGTAATTCCCCTGAAATAAAACTGACAATAGATTTTCGTTCAAACTTTGCCCACTGAATATTTATCATATGAGAACTTCAATTTTGAAGTAAAAAAGGGGGGTGCCCATACTCATTAAGGAGCACTGGGGCATTGAAAATGATCCATTTTGGCATTATTTAATGCTTATTACAAGAACGCATTCCCAGTAATAATTGTAAATTTTTGTGACCGAGACTCATGAGAACACGCATTAAACTGGAGTCAATGCATTGTATCGGCAACAAATAAACTTTTTAAGTTTGATTTAGACAGAAAGCTGAATCCTTGATTAAAATTTCAACCAAATTTCTTGACATGGTTACCATAGCGCAAAATAGAAAAGACCACAGTTTACTTGCTATTTTCGCTATTTATTCAATTTTCAGCAATAGAAATCAGATCAGTCTTTCCTCAAGCAAAGTTTATGATAAGTTGATTACAATGACTGGAAAAAAAATTGGGGTGCCCGTGCTCGTTGATGAGCTATAGCCATTTTTCAACTGAAAGAGCTCAATATCAAGGAAAATCCGCCATGTTTTCAGTGTGCACGTGCACGAGAGCGCGCTAAATGACGCCATAAATTATGCGCAGAAAGGATGCGCAGTGCAATTGTGAGGAATAACCTTAATTAAGAAATAGTATTTCTATCATATCACGAGTGCTACGTGGTTCCACTACTATATACCTATATCATTTGAATACTTACCGCGAATTCACTACCTAAATTACCCCGACCTGCTCCCGTGCTGGGCTCGTAGCTCAGTCGATAGAGCACCGGTAGATCTAATCCGGAGGTCGTGGGTTCAAACCCCAGGGGGATTTGGTGTATCGGCAGTATTGCCTACTACCGGCACCTTAACAATTAATTAAAAAATAGTATTTCTATCATATCATGGGTGCTACGCGGTTCCACTACTATATACCTAGAACATGTTTACTATTTGTTTTAGAAGACACCGCGATGAGAAAAAGGAAAACAACTTCTTAACTTTGATTATCAAAAAGCAAATTCTCTTTGCTCGCGCCATCATTACGTTAGCAGCTCGTGCCAGTTCTGTGCCTCGATCGAGTTATAGAAACACGATTTTAACCAATCAGCGCGCGTATTCTTTTAGGGCTGTTTTCTAAACATCTTTAGAGGTGCAATATAACAGATATTGAGAGGAGAGGCTTGTAAATATAGAGGCCTATGATTGTTAGAACTTTTAGTGCTATAGCTCGTCTGTTCCATTTGAAATCTCCTGACAAATCATAACGTAACTTTCACGCAGATAGATATATCCTCCATTATCATGTATTTTCTCCCACAAGGGAAATAGGACCTTAGTTATATGTTTAGGAAGTCATAAATTTCATTTCTAATGTGTCCCGTATCAGTTAATGACGTCAACAGGTCTTCTGTTCTGCTTATGGTAATTTACAGTAATTTAGCTTGCGTATACATAAGCGCGTGCGTGTTTAGGCATTGCCTTCGAGTTAGCTTTCATTTTGTATAATCTTTCCATATTTTCTATTACGGTCGCTGAGTACATTACTCCTGAGAAGTTTGAACATTGGGAATCCAGAGGCGGATTCAGTGGAGGGGTTTTGGGGGTTGCAACCCCCCCTTTGAGAATTTTTTGTTGTTGTTATTTTGCCTGATTCTTCGTAAAATAATTATAGAATAAAATTGTTTTTACGAAGTTATTTCACTTTTACCATTCGACTGCTTGTCAAGTTATGAAAAGATAATGTACATTTCGCAAAGGTCGTATCAGGTTCAGGTATAACAAGCGACATGAACAGGTGACATTCATTGATAGTGTACAACCCCCCCTTTCAGAAATTCCTGGATCCGCCCCTGGAATCAGTTGGAAATGAACTGCGTGTACGGCGAGCAGACCACTTGTACGATCCTCTTACAAAGCAGGTGAGTAAAAAAAAAAATGAAAACTCAGTTACCCTTTTCGCACTCCGACGCAGACATGCAAACAATAAGTAAGTAAACCTTTATTCTTCTGGTTGCCTCAATCAGCTCTATCAATAAAACTGCTATCAATAGAGGCCATACAAACAATAAAAAATCTTTAAACCTTACAATATACTTAAGATTGGCTAAAAATCAGTTTGATAAAAGTAATCACTTTAACTGAGTAGCTAACAAACAGACAAACAGACGGAAGTGTTTTCCTTTAATAAAGTAGATCCTGTGGTAACAACAGTTTCCAAGCTCTTGCGAATCTCCATTGTCTGAGAAAACATTCTGTTGTAGCACTCTTTGGGTTCCTATTGAATAGCATATGTTTTGCTGCTTTATGACTCAGTTTTTAATTTTGTATTGCATACTGTTAGCAGCCCTCGTTTTTTCTTGCAAAAGCCTCAGCACTCCGTTTGTTTTCACGTGGGCAGTTCACCATCTGGTCCCTGTTGCTCAAAGAAAGGCATTAACCACCCAATAAATCTCTGTACTGTTTAGTTTCTGTTGTTCACACTTGTCTTTTTGTACTGAATGGCAATTTGGATAGCATTAATTCACCCTTTGAGCAACCGGACCCAACGTATTAAATTTTGCCTAGTAACATCCTAACCCTGCGGTGCGGTTTTCATCGGCAATGTTGCCATAGCATCACGACGGTGATGATGACTTGTTCTCGGGAGTGCTCGCCCTATTCTCTGATTGGCTGATACGAAACGGAAATCTTACTTATACGAAGATCCTACGGAACGGCTCTACAATGTAGTTCCTTGTAAAGTATTTATCTGTACTGTGTTTTTCTTTGAACAGGAGAGTTCTTCTTGACGAACCGGCTCCAAACTCGAAAAGAAAGCACAGAAGACCAGCAAAGTACAGAGAGATGAAAGCTGGTGAGCGGAAGATCAAATTTGACAAGTCGTTTGTCGACCGCGTTGTTTTTCACGTGCGTAATTAGCTTTTCGTAGCATTCTCGAGTCTTCAAGCCTGGGGCCCGTTTCTCGAAAGACCCGGTAACTTAACGGGCCCGTAATCAGATTTTGAAATCAAAGTCTCAAGCAAAGTAGAGTGCGTTTCTCTAGCTGACAACTTTACTGTACAATTTTCAAATCTTTTGAAACTCCCTCTAGTATGGAAAACAAAACAGCTTAACGGGCTCGGTAATTACCGGGAGCTTCGAGAAACGGGGCCCCTAGAACGAAAAGACGTTGGATTTTTGATTGTTAAAATCGTGTGAGTGGAGGTTTCAGTACTTGCGACTTTACTTGATATGAAGAAACGATGATGATGATGATGATAACGGCACAAAAAGCAGCCGGTGGCACGAGCATGTCCTTGGCTCACATTAATTGTATGTACATGCTAACAGACTGAAAAAATAGAGGGATAGATATATTTTTTGTCCACGGAAATCTGTCGTAGTACCAACATGTTCGTGATAAGATCATGGAGCGGTTTTCTCTTGAGTGTCGAAAGCAATTCGTTTTTGATTTGGTTTTGACTACACTAATCGATTGGCGTCGGTTACATGAACTTACTTCGAGCAAATTCTTGTTCTGATTGGTCGCCTAGATTCTTTTTGTCCCTTGTGATTGGCCAGAGTAACTACTCTGGTTTTTGGTTTTACGACACTCAATGGAAAACTGCTCAATCGTTATCTGTAATGGATGTGTAATTTATATAAATGACAGACACTGAGTGGGAACTTACTTGAAAATGTGGCAGATGATTCTTGATAATAAAAAGTTACCGTTAAAAAAGGTTATAAGATTAACTACAAATCATGCACTGTAAAACAAACAAGTGATAAAAAAAACATTTCTTAAAAGTTTTTCTCCTTTGTCCTTCTTTTTTGATCAGGCTTTACCTTGGCAGAGGCTAAATGTTTCGTTCAAGTAGATTTTGGTTTCAGTTTCATTTCACTTCCCTTAAGGTAGTTAGAACTCCAATGATAAGACCTGTCTCCGTAGTTGCCATTCAGATTAGAATAGTAACAGCTTTTATACCACCAAGCTCCTTTGTAGTTTACAGCACAGTTATAACTTTTCTCCTTGTCATTATCCCGATCCTTGGTAGTAAAAGCCATACTGTTATGATAATTAAGCCGATCGGATGCGGAACCAGAAATAAAATCAACAAACAGTGTGTAGTTAGATGCCTCGTTAGTGATCGTAAAATTACTATACTTGGCATATCTATTTCCACTGGATGTTGTATTGATTTCCACTCGCAGCTGACTCGGAATCTCAGTCAGTTGATGAATCTTTTCGTTTCCAAGCCAATACTCTCCTCTGACGTCACCAAAGCCGTTCTTATACTCGTCCCAGTCCCTGTAGAATCCAACAAACCCATTGAAGCGTTTATGAAAGACAGTCCATCCACTGCCATCTGTCTTCATGTCACAATACACTTCAAAACTGGTTTTGTTGGCTGGGTTGACCGTGTACACCCCACTTTCCTTGAAGCCAGCAGAAAACAGCTCGGCGCAGTCACGGGCTGAAGATAAAATAAATCAGTCAATTAAAGAAGAGGGTTAGTTGCATTGCCTAGTTCATTTGCAATTAAAATGATCCATTACTGCAAATCACGGTTAAAGGGAAACAAAGTCATGGCAGTATACAAAGAGTGCTTTTGCTATTTCGAGAAACTTACATCAGTAGCTTACTGAGTCATGTGACATTCTTAAGCCCTGGCTAAACGGACCTGCAAGTAGTCACAAGTGGGCACAAGTTGAACTTGTGTAGAGACTTGCGTTGGGTGGCCAAACGGACTTGCAAGTTTCCTCGCAAGTACACGCAAGTCGCCAAAAAAACCCAAACATTTTAAGACAGACTATCCTGTATTTCATTGACTAATCAAAGGTTAATGGACGTCACTCAACTTGCGTTGACTTGGGTTGGGTGGCTAAACGGTGAAAAACTTGCTTTGACTTGCCTGCAAATTTGATCTCGACCAAAGTGAGCGCAAGTCATCGCAAGTGAATGCAAGTAAACGCAAGCCTTGTCCAAAATAACGAAGTCGCAAGTAGACCCAAGTTATCAACTTGCTTCTAAACTTGTGACTCCGTTGGGCCGGGGCCTTAAATAGTATTTTCCACAATAAAACCTTGCTATAATTGAACCAATAAGTGACAAAAGTAAAAGTTACAAATGAACTAGAAGAAAAGAAGGGTTGAAAATATATAGAGCATTTTGAACTTGCTGTTTGCGATGGTTCTTGCTCAGCTATTCGTTAAAAGACAACGCGTCTTTTAATGTTAAACGGTTAGCTTACCAGTATTAACAATCAGTTGCACCTCAGTCTCCACATGAACAAACTCGCTTCGTGCAGAGCAAATATATGTACCACTGTCTTCTGCTGTCAAACTGTTTATCTTCAGTTGCCCGCCTTCCACTTGCGAGCGCTCCTCGGGAATGTCACCTTTACATTTTGTCCACGTGATGCTGGGTACTGGGTGTCCTTTTGCAGAACAGTTCAGTGTGACTGACTGTCCATGGTAACGTTCTATCTTGTCTGGCGGCTTGACTGTAAACTGAGGTAACACATTGACTATCAGAGCTGTCATGGCGTGTGATGTGCCCAGTGCGTTGGTAGCGGTGCAGATGTATGTTCCTGCATCTTTCTTGTCCGTCTTTGTTATGGTTAAGGTATGACGTTGCACGGTTGCTCTTTCACTGGGAAGTTGATCGAAGAGTTTGGTCCATGACACCACCGGAGGGGGATATCCGATGACCCGGCACTTAGGGAGCTTGACATCCTGTCCACTTTCGGAGTATACCGGTCCAGTGGAAAGAGAGATGAGAGGACGAGCTGTACATGAGCAAGAGTTGTTATTTGGTTAATATCATGCATAATACAGTATACAGCGGTACAAAACACTTACAATTACTGTATTCCTCCGTTAACAGTTTCCAGTAGGAGCTAATGCACGCATGCTTGTCCAATTTGGAAATATTTGCAAATGAAGAGTTTTGCCTGGGCACTTCCTCACACTCCAAGTAAGTAAGTAACAAGTGGCAACGCACGCAAACAATCAGGAAGGAGAATTTTATGACTCATTGAGACATGAATCACTTAAGTTTGCTGATTACAAATCAATTAACTTAATGCTAAAACTGAACTGATTGCACTTCGAAAATCAAAAATGATTACCTTTAACATTGAGTGTAACAGAAGCCTGTACGGTCCCCTGGTCAGTACGAATTGTACATACGTACATTCCATTATCACCGACTGTCGCATTCTTGATATGAAGAGTTCCTTTGATGATTGAATATCTTCCTGTGGGTAGAGATCCTTCTTCTTTAGACCAAGACACTGTCGCGTCAACGTTCTTTTCCGGTAAACACTTGAATATGGCGGACTGAGCCAGAGCAACGGTCTTAACGGCTGGTGTCACCACAATCCCGGGGCAGGAATCACATTTCCTGGCTCCCCCCTGAATGGCTGCAGAGAAGTCTGAGTGGGTGAGGTGGGTTCCCCGAGCTCACCCTTTTCGCCCTTTATTCCGGGGGGTCCGGGGACACCCGGGTATCCTGGAGGCCCCTGTGGACCTTGTGGTCCAATCTTTCCTGGGGGTCCTTGCACGCAAATTTGACTTTTGCTAGTACAGATCTTTCTCGTTGCAGTGTTGACAGATTGGGTGATTTGTTGTTGTATCTCTGGAGATAAAGCATCGTTGTCTCCTTTGGAGGACTCAACATCTCGAACGTTTCTTTGCAGAACTGAAGAACTGATTGACTCAACAATCGAGGAGCGAATTTCTGTGAGAAAGGATTAAATGCCGTTATAATGAAAGTAGTTGTCCTTGATAGAGATAGGTGAAGCTCTTTACCTATTTACCATGATCAAAAGTCTACATGCGAGCCAAGCGGCCCATCAGGTTAGACCTTGTCCCGGTTTCTGTAGGATGAATTGACTAGGAGCTTAGACCCCCGTGGATGGGATAACTGGCTATCGCAGGGTTACCCCCAGCATTAAGTTCTCCTGTACCTATTAAAACACCTGGACGGAGACAGTAAAGTGTCTTGCTTAAGATCACAAGACAATACCCTCGGCCCGAACCGCTCAATCCGGAGACGAGCACAGTAACCATGACGCCATCACGCCTCCCACATCTGCCTTGATTACTGAGCAAAAAAATCCAAATGTATTTTTTTTCCTCTCCTATTTCCCAGAAACTTATCACCGCAGGGTAGCATCCTTAGAGTGACTTTCAAATATTTCCTTGCCAAAGTAGCTAAGACAATCGCTTTTGTATTAAGAACACAGTTTGTTTTAATTATAGAAACTGCTGACGTGAATTAATCTAAAAGTTATACCTGTTACAATGTAGCTAGCGGGTACTCATTCAGAAGCTCGAGCTCAAGATTTCGACACAGAAACTGACGAAATTAAATCAGACTTGAGATAAAATAGTAAAAAGGGCTTATGCTAATCAAGTCCAAACTAATGTTCAATTCTAGAAAAAGCTGGTGTCAGAGATCAGTAATTACGTCAATCAAATTGCAAATCCAGAAATTAAAATGATGGGAGATATATGACATCCTGATAGAACAGGAATCTGGGATTAGCTCTTCAACCAAGTGAAATTTAAAACAAAGAGCCTCAGGGCACGGCTTTTGAAGAATTAATAACGACTGTGACATCTAAAAATTTCCTAATCATTTAATCCCCTGAAATCTATCGTGCTGATGATCATGCTGTTAAAATACTTGAATACCTTTCTACAAAGTGGTTTTGTAACCTATCAAGTACGTTAACGCCTAGATTCAATAATCCAGCCAACATTGACTTCTGAAGAAAGCAAATCACCTTTTTGTTTAGGAGATTTAAATTGAAAGACAAACTATACGTTGATTACGTATTGGTTTCTTTATAATAACTTGCAGCTACCAAAGGAGCCA
>JAHPZR010016838.1:0-13359 GCA_019787425.1 Platygyra sinensis | reverse complement strand
AGGACTACATACTGAGAAGACTGACAACCAGGGATCCGCGACAGGAACCACAGCATCTTCTGAACTGCGCGTCATAAATAAGACCGCAAAAGCTTCATACGGAAAACGACCGAATCTAAATATAACGAGCGTTGCTGGGATGCATCCCATAAATGGGAAGACCATAAACTCGTTTTGAGATACAGATCTAGTAGCATTTCTACCCCCAATAAGTTTCATTCCAAAGCTTGGAAAATGTATAGGGAGACCAAGAATGTATTCAGTTTTCATTTTGAACGCAGCGTGCCCTTTGGAGGGGGATAGATTGCGCGGTTGATAATCCATAAACTCGCTCCATGCCCCCTTTGCACGCTCCCTCATCCTATAATATGATCGGCAGCTGCATTTGGAAACGATCCAAAGATCAGGTGAGTATTTATTGCTCGTACCCACAAAGTACGCCAGTATTGTCAAAGCTATGTTACAATGTCGCTAAGGCGATCTTGTTGTACTACCCCGCCTAAAACTGCATTACCCGCTAACCCGCTGTTATGGAGGACAAACCTCTCAAGCGAACATATGGAATAAATACGCAGTCTCGTGTTTTTGTTTCATTACCACGTGACCTCCGGTAGTAAATTTTCATATTAAGCAGGGGCGATTCATCCTGCCCTGTTGAAAGAATTAGGGGTGTTCTGGTGGTGGTCCATGTGGGTGATCCATAGGACCCCCAGTCCCAGTGTTGGATTTTGTCGACCGTGAAAAGGTTGATAGTTAGTGTGTGTGAACTGTGACTCCACCGAACTACTTGAACCAGCAGGCATCCGCACAAGCCAGGGAAAGGAATAGCACATGAATTTTGCTTTATTCAAGATGCAGGCACGACAAGAATACAAAAATACATATAACTTCAAGGTAGATTAACAAAGACAATGTCTTGACCAAGTCCAGGTGAGTTTGAAGTCAATCATCAGTGAAATGATCTGTGGTTCATTGCCTTGACATCAAAAACAAACCTGGAAGCCAATAGTTCTTCAAGGAAGAAAAACACCAAAGATGTAATATTAACATGAAAAAAACACATAGGTAGGATGACTTTGAATGGGAAGGCTTGCAATTGATAACCCTGAAAAAACTTTGGCCTAAAACTGATTACCCTATCATGACCAAAACAGCTGAAAAACCATACCCTTTGGGGTCGCGCTATAATCCCTATATAGCCCATAGAAGGGAGTACCTTCCCCCCCCCCCCCCCAGGGGGTCCGAGGGACATTTGTAAGTAGGCTCATTTATCCAGGACGGGGAGGGCCATGCAGGACAGTGTACATGTAAGTCAAGGCTCTTGTAGGGTGACAATTGTCACTCTTTTTTGGCAATTTCTTTGCAAAAGCTATACACACTGCCGCTGTTCACTGCAGAGTGTTTATATCTTTTGGCCTCCTCATGACGCTGTGAATGTACCAGAAATTGGTAGATATTATTGCAAAAGAATCATTAGCTGAAGACTGAAAAGCTACGAGAGTATGTGGCCGAGTATTATTTTTTTTTTCAGATTATTATTTGTGTCCGGGACACCTGGCGAGAACACGATTGCTGAAGGTGCTCCCTGGTTAAATAAAGACTCATATTATTATTATTTTGTTACACATTATAATTGCGAAACTAATGCAAACATAAGTTGTCAACAGGAGAACATATCAGTTTGGTTAACGAATATGTAATAAAAAATAAAAAACATAAGAGTCAGTCAGACCACTTGAGGGCTGTCTCTTATTAGTGAGACTAATGTGGTAAACTGTAGTCAAAACAGATTCATACTTTAAAATGAAAAATACCTTGATAATAATATTGACATCTGTAATCAGTGTAATAATCTTCTAAGCACTTGTGATTTGTTTCAGGTCCTGCATTCTTCCAAGAGGCAAATTCAAGGTTGAGAGTACCTTAAGAGTGAATAAAATAACAACTTGAGTTACTCTTTCCAGACTGAAGTTGTGTTTGATTGTATTTTAAATACAAGCACTTGTCAATGCTTGAGAAATAGTGGACAGAGATAGTGAATAATCCCTTGCCAAACCTGCAGCACAGCGAATGCTATTTTGATATTCTTGAGTAAATAACTAGCTTAAATTGGTCAGCAATGATACGTAAGCTTTCATAATGCTAATGTGGAAATCAGATGTGATATCTTTTAGCACAGCAACAATTAGATACCAGGAATATTTGAAATAAATACCAAAATGGAGAAATTTACGATTACGAAGAATATATTAACAGATTTTAACTATCCATGACATTTTTGCTACCTTAGTATACTTTGTATAGCAGAACAAGAATTTCTCACTCGTATGCGTATTGAAAATTCTGTTTTAAATATGATTTCATTTCCTCGATTTAGCGAAAACGTATCACATTTCGGGAATCTAAATTTTTTTTTTCTGCGGCAACAAAGAACGCGCGCATCCTACGATTTCGGCGCCGATAATCTCCAGATTTATAAGAGTAAGTCTCGATTCTCATATCGATCAATTCTGGGCTTAGAAAAATGGTGAGTAAAGATGTTTATTGATTCATATGGTCTCTTGCAAGAGTGATAACAGCAGCTCGTCAAAACTCTGCCCGACAGTTCTCAATTTAAATTGCGTTCCGTGGTCAGTGCTGCCTTCGGTCCGAGGATAATCGTTATCCGAGCAGAATGTCTGTGACATGAACGCGAACGCCAAACTTTCCCTTATTTCATAGTTGCCCGACAGTGGAGGTTGAACTCAATGCGATGATAAGCTGTGTATCCTCCTAAAGACCCGCATTCATGGGAGATTCGAAAGCATTCGACGGACCCTCTTTGTCCGCCCATCTCGAATCTCTTGGTGTTGGTTGTGAAACCCAAAACTTCAACCGAAAAATAGGCGTTCTCATTGGTTGAAACGTGAGTTTCGTGACTGTTCGGGAGGTCCCTTTATATATGTGGTAGTCGTGATAATAAGTGTACAGAGCGCGGACTCCCATTACCACGTGTAAAAGCCAGTTATAAATGCTTAGCTCGCACGAGTATATCCTTTAAATGATCTGCGCCTTCTGTACGAGACAATGGGGGGGTGGGACTTTGGGTGGGAACTAAATCTTATCTTCTAAGCAATGGTCTGGTGTGTGAATTAAGTTGCAAGTCTGCCATAAGGTATCTGCTTAAGGTTAGGCACTTGCTGAGCCGCGATATGTGGTGTGTGACAAAAGCCAAGATTCGCTGTAGTGTAGGTTTTGCTCGTTTCTGTTGCTCGGGCGTGCTCTGCTCTCTACCAAAAGTAATTTGCGGCGAGAGTGTTATACTAGGAACGTCTAGCGCGATCGAGAAAAGGTCCGAAAATTGTTCGTTTGTTTGGGGACTAGTGGGCCGAGTTCTCTTTCGCACAATTGTAGCCGAAATAAAATATTTTTCCCGCCGCTGAACAATGGCCGCTCGCGCGTTAAATATATTATTATGTCTGTTGCAGAGGCAATTTGCTCACGCCAATCAGAGTACACTGTCGAGATTGGGAGCCCGACTTCACATATGCTGAATTTGATTGCGTTTGTGCTGCTGCTAAGCTATGTTTTATAATATTTACTGGTATGAACTGAAATGTTATTTTTTTGTAAACGCCTATATCACTCATACTGTTCAAGTAACTTGAAGCATCGTATCATACATATGATCCAAAGCATCACTAAGTTAAAACCCACAGATGCAGCGCAATTAACCCCCCCCTCCCTCTTCGCCCCCCCCCCTACTAGAGCCAGACGAAAGATATAGAAGGCAATGAGCTAATTATCCCCATTGAAACAGGAAGCCCGCGCCTTGAATTAAGAGTATACATAATACCAACAACAAGTCCATTCACACGTAGTAGGAAGTGTTAAAATCTTATTAAAACTGTCATCCACACTGATAACAGACAGACAATAAACACACGCCATCGGTACATGTTTTAACCACATAAATGTAAGAACCGCCAAACGTATGATTTCATTCGGCAGCGAGTTTCTAACTGCAACATACAGTGTACCTGTGTCTTCCATAATCACCAGGTTGTGTTCACGCCCCCCGATATTTGAACTTTTCAACATATAAAATATTTATTAGTAAAAAAATATAAATATTAGAATTTGGTATCTTTGTAAATATTCGTATAAAATTATTTCTGCCCACAAGCAAATTAGAGTATGGTCATTGTGCGCCTTGACAGTTCCTGCATAAAAAAATGAATTGAAAAAAGTGCCAATTGGACATGTAGTGGTGCACACGCGTCTAGAACATTATGAGCTGCTACACTGCCATGCAAACGTAGTGGATAGCTCCACATATGTAAACAGAAACAACTGCCACATATGTGGTGTACTTTCACAAACATTAAGAAACCATCAAAGTCGTCGAGTTTGTCTATGGCAGGCAGACTGAGAGTCTCCGCTCTAGGACATACTCGCTCTGAGCACAAAACTGTTAAGGTTTACGTTGGCGCTATCGTAAAACCACAGAGCGTAGATGATCTGGTGTTGGCGCGTCTATGAACTTTCTCAAAAGGAAAATCGCTCAAAGAACACTCGCCAGAACAAAACTCTTAGAGGCTACGTGGCACGCGCTACCATAAAACGACATAGGAGAGTTTTGTGGTTGGCCTGTGCTGTTAACTTTTTCAAAAGGTATAATCGCGCGCAAAGACACTCGCCAGAACAGATAAGCTTTAGATGGCTTACGTTGCACTACCGTAAAACCAACATAGGGGAGTTGTGTGTTGGCCTGTCTGGGACCCTTTGTGACAAAAAGCAATATTTGTCTGAAAAAAATAAAATTGCGTGCAGGAGGGTTTCGCCTGAAAAAAAAACATTCCTGCACAAACCGTGAGCACGCAAAAAAAAATAAATACCGGCAATAAACTTCTGTTAGCTTTTCAGTCTTACATCATGATTATTTTGCAAAAAAAATACTACTTCTGGTACAACCAAGCCTCACGAGGGAGGCAAAAAGAATAAACACCTGCAGTGAACAGACTTTCAGGTGTATAGCTTTCAAAAAATGCCAAAAAAGAGTACAGTCCCCTACAAACTATGACTTAAATTACAGGTCCATGGCCTCAACGTCTGATAAATGAGCACTTACAATGCCCTCTACCCCATGGGGGGGGGGGGGGGGGAAGGTACTCCCTTATATTGGCTTCATAGGTATGCGCGACCCCAAGGTATGGTTTTTCAGCTGTTTTGGTCATAAATAGGGTATCAGTTTTAGCCCAAGTTTTCAGGGTGATCAAATTGCCAGCCGTCCCATTCAAAGTCATCCTACCTTGTGTTTTTGTCAGTTTAAAGATTACATTTTGGTGTTTTTCTTTCCTGAAGAACTTTGCCTTCAAGGTTTGTTTGATGTCAAGGCAAGAACCACAGATCATTTCAAGTGGTGACTGACTCAAACTCAGAGGGACTTGTCAAGATGTCTTTTTAATCTAACTTAAGTTATATGTATTTTTGTATCCTTGTCTGCGCATCTTGAATAAAGAATTCAATGTGCTTCCTTTCCTGGCTTTGCGGTATCAGCCTGCCGGGTTCAGAGTTCAGTGGGATTCACAAACACAGTACAACCTAATTTCACGGACAAATACAAACATGGACTGGGGTCCATGGATCACACCATGGACCACAGTCCATGTTTTGTATTTGTCCGTGAAAAGGTTGTTAATTTGTTGTGAATCCACAGAACTCTGAACCAGGAGGCTATCCGCAAAAGCCAGAAAGGAAAGCACTGAATTCTTTATTCAAATGCAGTCACGACAAGTGGAATACAAAAATAACATATAACTTAAGTTAGATAAAAAAAGACATCGTGAACAAGTCCAGCGAGTAATTGAAGTCCATTCATCAATGAAATGATCTGCTAGGTCATTGCCTTGACATCAAAAACAAACCTTGAAGCCCAATAAGTTATTCCAAGGAAGAAAAACACCCCAGAAGACAGGATAATATTAATGAAAAAAACAAAGTAGTGACTTTGAATATAGTAGGAGGAAGGCTCGGAATTATCAAACCCTGAAAAATTAGCTCCAAACTGATCCTATTTATGACCAAAACAGCTGAAAAACCATACCCTTTTGGGGTCGCACATACCTATATAGACCATATAAGCGAGTACCTCCCCCCCCGCCGGGGTAGAGGGACATTGTATGTGTTCATTTATTCAGACATGGAGGGCCAATGTAGACATGTAAGTTAAGGTTTGTACGGGCCATTGTACTCTTTTTGGCATTTTTTGAAAGCTATACACACTGCCAGCTGTTCACTGCAGAGTGTATTCTTCTTGCCTCCTCATGAAGCTTGAACTGTACCAGAAAGTAGTATTTTTTGCCAAAATAATCATTGTGAAGACTGCAAAAGCTACGAGAGTTTATTGCAGAGTATTTATTTTTTTTCGCACGGCCTTGTGCAGGAATTTTTTTTTTCAAGGCGAAACCTTCTGCACGAATTTTTTTTTCAGACAAAATATGGCTTTTTGAAAAGGTCCCAGACAGGCCAACACAAAACTCCCCTATGTGGTTTTACGGGGGGGGGGGGGGGGGTCAGGGCACGTAAGCCTCTAAAGTTTTGTTCTGGCGAGTGTCTTTGAGCGATTTACCTTTTGAAAAGTTAACAGACAGGCCAACACAAACTCTCCTATGTGGTTTTACGGTAGCGGCACGTAAGCCTCTAAAGTTTTGTTCTGGCGAGTGTCTTTGAGCGATTTTCCTTTTTGAAAAGTTCAATAGACAGGCAACACAGACTCTCTATGGTGGTTTTACGATAGCGACACGTAAACCTTAACAGTTTTGCTCAGACGAGTATGTCCTAGAGCGAAGACTAGTCCCTGTCCTGCCAATGAAAACCACACCTTGTGGTTCTAATGTTTGTTAAAAAGTACCAGTGGCAGTGTTTTCTGTGTTACATTGCTTGCCTACCTAGTTGATGGCAGGTAAGGAGTCTAAAGTTCTAACGCTACCACTACATGTGAAGATGCACTTTTTCATTTTTGTATAGAACATTCAAGGCGGACAAAGACCAATACTCTAATTTTATTGTGACGGCAGAAATAATTTTATAGCATTATTTAACAAAGCTACCAAATTCTATATATTATATTTTTTGACTATAAATTTAATATGGTGAAAAGTTTAAAATATCGAAACGGGTTATGGAATACACAGGGTATCAGACTGTTATGTGTGCAGGGTAGACTCGCTGCCAATGAAAATTCATTACTTTGCCGGTTCATTCAATTTTGTTAAAAGTACCGATGGCAGTGTTTATGTTGCCGGTTAATGTGGATGACAGTTTTAAAGTTGTTAAACACTTCCTACTACGTGTGCATGGACGTCTTTTTTTTGTATTAAATAGAATTTCTATATTCAAGGACCACGGGGCTCCTGTTCCAGGCGGTAATCCTCATCCTCTAATTTTCGTCTTGAGTAGGGGGGGGGGAGGGGGGAGGTTAATGGGCATGCTCTGTGGGTTTAAACTTAGTTGAGTGCTTTGGAGCATATTTATGATACGATGCTAATAGTTACTTTTGAACCAGTATGAGTGATATAGTTATCACAAAAAAATAACATTTCAGTTCATACAATCAACTATTATAACATAGCTTAGCAGAGTCCGCGCAATCAAATTCAGCATATGTAAGCGTGCTCCAAATCTCGACAGTGTACGCTGATGGCGTGAGCAAATTGCTCTGCCAAATTTTTTTACGCGCGAGCGGCCATTGTCAGCGCGGGAAAAATATTTTTATTTCGCTACAATTGTGGAAAGAGAGACTCGGCCCACTAGTCCCAAAACAAACACAATTTTCGGACCTTTTCTCACGGGCTAGAGTCTTAAATAACACTCTCGCAGAAATTACATTTGTACGAGAGCAAGCACGCCCAGAACAGAACAGAACCTAACACGCGAATCTTGGCTTTTGCACACAATATCGCTCATCAGTGCCTAACCTTAAGCATATACTTATGCAGAACTGGCACTTAATTCAACAACAGCCATTGCTTAGAGAATATTCAAAGATCCCCCCATTGTCTCGTACAGAGGGGCAGATCTTTAAAGATATACTCGTGCGAGCTAAGCTGTAACTGCTATTACACGTGAATGGAGTCGCGCTCTGTCCACTTATTATCACTCCAAATATATAGGACATCCCGAACGTCACGAAACTCACGTTTCAACCAATGAGAACGCCTGTTTTGGTTGAAGTGTTGGGTTTCACAACAAACCAAGGGATTCAAGATGGCGGACAAAGAGGGTCGCGAATGCTTTCCAATGCCATGAATGCGGGTCGTCAGGAGGTACACACTCATCTCGAATTGAGTTAAATACTGTCGCAACTATGAAATAAAGGGAAAGTTTGCGTTCGCGTTCCATGTCACAGACAATTCTGCCCGGATAACGATTATCCTCGGACCGAAGGAAGCACTGACCACGGAACGCAATTTAAATATGAGAACTGCGGGCAGAGTTTGACGAGCTACTGTTATCATTCTTGGAAAGAGACCATAGAATCAATAAACATCTTTACTCTCCATTTTTCTAAGCACAGAATTGATCGATATGAGAATCAAGACTTTACTCTTATAAATCTGGGGATTATCGGGCCGAAATCGGCAGGACGCGCGCGTTCTTTGTTGCCGGCAGAAAAAAATTTTAGATGTCCAAAATGTTATACGTTTTCGCTAAATCGAGGAAATGAAATCATTATTTAAAACAGAATTTTCAATAACGCATACGGGTGAGAAATTCTTGTTCTGCTATACAAAGTATACTAAGGTAGCAAAATGTATGGATAGTTAAAATCTGTTAATATATTCTTCGTAAATCTTAAATTTCTCTATTTTGGTATTTATTTCAAATATTCCTTGTATCTATTTGTTGCTGTGCTAAAAGATATCACATCTGATTTCCACATTTAGAATTATGAAAGCTTACGTATCATTGCTGACTTTAAGCAAGTTATTTACTCAAAAATATCAAAATATAATTCCTGGACAGGTTGGCAAGGGATTATTCACAATCTATCCACATTTCTCAAGGATTTACTATGTATTTATTTAAAATAACATACAAAACAACTTCAGTCTTGAAAGAAAAATCAATTTTATTTTATTCACTCTTAAGGTACTCTCAACCTTGAGTTTGCCTCTTGGAAGAATGCAGGACCTGAAACAAATCACAAGTGCTTAGAAGATTATTACACTGATTACAGATGTCAATATTATTACAAATGTATTTTTCATTTTAAAGTATGAATCTGTTTTGACTACAGTTACCACATTAGTCTCACTAAATAAGAGACTGCCCTCAAGTGGTATGACTGACTCTTATGTTTTCTCTTTTTTATTACATATTCGTAACCAAACTGATATGTTGCCTGTTGACAACTTATGTTTTGCATTAGTTTCGCAATTAGTAATGTGCAACAATAATAATAATAATGAGCTTTATTTAACCAGGGAGCACCTTCAGCAATCTGTTCTCCCAGGTGTCCCGGACACAAATAAATAAATAAAAAAAAAATAAATACTCGGCAATAAACTCTCGTAGCTTTTCAGTCTTCACAATGATTATTTTGCAAAAAAATACTACTTTCTGGTACATTCAAGCTTCATGAGGAGGCAAAAAGAATAAACACCTGCAGTGAACAGCTGCAGTGTGTATAGCTTTCAAAAAATGCCAAAAAGAGTACAATGTCCCCTACAAACTTGACTTACATTGTACATGTCTGCATGGCCCTCCACGTCGATAAATGAGCACTTACAATGTCCTCTACCCCATGGGGGGGGGGGGGGGAAGGTACTCCCTTATATGGCATATAGGTATGCGCGACCCCAAAGGGTATAGGTTTTCAGCTGTTTTGGTCATAAATAGGGTATCAGTTTTAGCCAAAGTTTTTCAGGGTTATCAATTGCAGCCTTTCCCATTCAAAGTCATCCTACCTTGTGTTTTTTTCAGTTTTAAAATATTACATCTTTGGTGTTTTTCTTCCTTGAAGAACTATTGCTTCAAGGTTTGTTTTGATGTCAAGGCAATGAACCACAGATCATTTCACTGATGATGACTCAAACTCAGCTGGACTTGTTCAAGATGTCTTTTTTAATCTAACTTAAGTATATGTATTTTTGTATTCTTGTCGTGACTGCATCTTGAATAAAGAATTCATGTGCTTTCCTTTCCTGGCTTTGCGGATAGCCTGCCTGGTCAGAGTTCAGGTGGGATTCACACAAACAACAGTACAACCTTTCACGGACAAATACAAAACATGGACTGGGTCCATGGATCACCCCATGGACCACCCCTAATTTTCAACAGGAATCGCCCCTCTTAATATGAAAATTTACCGGAGGTCAAGGGTATGAACAAAAACACAGACTCGTATTTATTGCATATGTCCTTGAGGGTTTGTCTCCTAACAGCGGGTTAGCGGGTAAGCAGTTTTAGGCGGGGTAGTACAACAAAGTCTTGCGACTGTACATAGCTTGCAATACAGGCGTACTTTGTGGGTACGAGCAATAAATACTCACCTGATCTTTGGATCGTTTCAAAGCAGCTGCCATCTTGGATGAGGGAGCGCAAAGGGGCTGGAGCGAGTTATGTTATCCCGCAATCTACCCCCCAAGGGCACGCTTCGTTCAAAATGAAAACTGAATACATTCTTGGTCTCCCATTAAATTTACAAGCTGGAATGAAAATATTGGGGGTAGAAAATGCTCTAGATCTGTATCTCAAAACGAGTTTATGGTCTTCCCATTTATGGGATGCGATCCCAAAGCAACCCGCTATTACAAGACAAACCCTCAAGGATGTAAGCAATAAATACGAGTCTGTGTTTTTGTTCATACCCTTGACCTCCGGTAAATTTTCATATTAACAGGGGCGATTTCCTGTTGAAAATTAGGGTGGTCCATGGGATGGTCCATGGACCGGGTCCATGAACCGGGTCCATGGGGTGGTCCATGGACCCCGGTCCATGTTTTGTATACCTCCACCTTTTCACTGTGCAGATCTGATAACATGTATTGACAAGGGTCACAATTTTCATCTCGCCTTTAAGAGCTTCTGCCTGAGAGACCGGGGCAGACTTGGAAATGAGGGTCGGCCGATTTCGCTTAAAATTGGTACACAATCTTGTTTGTGTGGACTTATGTAACATGCCAAAGTTTCAGCTTCAATGAACTTTTTTTAGCCGAGTTCTGGATATCAGTCCCTCAGGAATCCCCAGGGGCTGATTTTCAGTGTAATTTTGGCCACTTTTCAATCTCTCTTTTAGCAACGTGCAATTAATTTTAGGGAAAAAGAAAACTATCTTTGTAATGCCCTATTATTAGCCTTTTATGGGTAAACAAATCAACTCATGGGAATTGTTCGCTAGCCAGTGGCTGTTATGTCAACTTGGACCTATTTGAAGCATATGGGAAGCAACCGGAAATGGCCTGTTTTTCAGACCTTATATTTTCCATGCCCATGTTTTTTATCGAAAAGTCTTAATATCCCTGTAAAGTTCAGCCCTTGGTTTAGTAATATCAAGAAAAAAATACTAAGGTTGAGGCTTTTTTACCAAGAAAAATCTTACAAGAAGATGACTAACCTGGCCACTTCCGGTTAAAGTTTCAACAAAGCGTGGCGGTAAAAATCAGCTGTTTAATTTCGATTAATACCTTTCTTCTTTAAGTTATGATTTAAGAGACTCTGAAGCTAGATGTAACCGAAAAGACTTGCCATTAATTAGCAAATTTCCATGTGTTTTTTTGGAACCGATCAGATTTTGGTCCGGCAACGATACGGTTATAAATTATGTGGAAGTAGTCTTTAAAATTTATACGGATAATGGAGCGGCTGTGATCAAGGATATATTATATACCTAACAACCCATCTCTTGCCGGCTAATAACAATCTATCATTGCATCTTTTTGGTCTAAACTGCAATATCAAGTTTAAGGTTGAGGCTTTTTTACCAAGAAAAATCTTACATGATGATGACTAACCTGGCCACTTCCGGTTAAAGTTTCAACAAAGCGTGGCGGTAAAAATCAGCTGTGTAATTTCGATTAATACCTTTCTTCTTCTAAGTTATGATTTTAGAGACTCTGAAGCTAGATGTAACCGAGAAGACTTGCAATTAATTAACAAATTTTCAGGTGTTTTTTGGGACCGATCAGATTTTGGTCCGGCAACGGTACCGTTTTAAATTACGTGGAAATTGTCTTCAAAATTATAGAGGTAATGGAGCGGCTGTGAACGAGGATATATTGTATACCTAACAACCCATCTCTTGCCGGTTAATAACAATCTACCATTGCATCTTTTTCGATCTAAACTGCAATCATGAATTACAAGCCCGTGGCTCCAAGTAATGAAGCACTAATTAAATCAGGAAATAAGTCAAGCTTTGTAGTCTCATTTCGTAATACGATCCACCTATTTGGGACTTTCTTTCCTAAGGAAAACAGCTTAGCAGTCATTCTAAATGTAATCACAACATATGTCGTGAGACTGCTTGAAAATCGCTTTGATTCTTTAGATTTCAAATACATGCAATTGTACTTAATTGCAGTCTCACTTTTCCAGTCTATATGCAAAGTGTCTGGATAAATTCTCTTACTATAAATGCTTACCTGGCTTCAGGTTTAGAGGCATGTCCCTTTCGTATAATCTCTTGAAAGTGAAGCAACATTACAGCGCTGATTATATTACCGTGAACACCTAAAATATGTCTGGAATGTTTATTGTGTTGTAACCAATCACATGCGAGATCTTCACACCACAGAAACTGCAGGCAACGAACCGTTTCCTATCGGCCACGGAACAAATTATTTTTGTTTTAAACTGAAAATACAAACTGTCTTATTAGGAATTTGAAACACCGCTGTTGCCCAAGATTAGTGCTGAGGACCGCATCCAGGTCATCGTTCAAGTTTAGAAAGAAAAATTTAGAAGCCAACGCGACGAGACGGCGACCAGCTTTTCATGTAACGACATCGCTTGAAGATAATAAAAAATCGAGATTAGCATAATCCTTGCTAATATTTTTTGTAGAACAAGGGTTGATTTGTGTGGGCTAACAATTGAGCCCTCGAACTACTGTGCCGGCAGAAGTTCCTTGATCGTAAGATCGCAAACTGGAAAGACCGCCGAACAAATTTGCGATCAGGCGTAACTAATTATTCCGATTTCGATCGTTACAAAAAGTTTGAAAATTCGCGCGCTAAACCGTCGCGTGCGTCCGCCAGGCACATCGGCTTTAATTTACTTCAAAATCGCTCAAACCTGTATTCTTCGCTATAATAGCACATACTGTAAACAAATGGGCAGGAAAAGTAATTGCTTACTTGTCAATCTCGAGCCCAG
>JAHPZR010016837.1:0-22500 GCA_019787425.1 Platygyra sinensis | reverse complement strand
ACAAACAGTACACCTGCCTCCTGCATCTGCAGCAATAATTATTATGTATTTATAATATGTCAAGTTATTCTCAAATTTATTTTTGATTAGTTCTTACTTATGATGTATTGGAGGACAGATACATTTTTGTTTCTTTATTATACAAAGCGAGAAGATTCCAAGTTGCTGTGCATCTGTTCAGTACTAGATCAGATAATGTCAAAATGTGGTAAGGACATCAGTGATATGCTGGCCTAACAACCCATAAGACCCGTTTTTCATTTTGATCACATTTTTACATCATCTGTGATAGTATTACTGAACAGTTGCATGCCAACATGGAATCTATTTTTTAAATACATGTACTATGATCAGGTGTTGATTTTCAGAGCAACTTTGACGCAGAGAGCTCATACATTTCTCACTGCCCAACATGAAGCCTCATAATATCTGACATTAAATGCTATTATTTACCTTTGAGCTCATCCTCATCACAATTAGGACAACTAAATTCGTCTTCCTCAGAATATACTTGGACACACCCTCCTTCATCATGATGGACACCACTTGAGTGTATTATTTTCTCATAGTTGCAAGTTTCACACTTCTGCGTAGAGACCTCCCCCTGCGCATACTTTTGCACAAGGTCATCAACTAAAATGGAGAATAAGGCAGGATTCCTTTATTTAATTATGATTTTTGTTGAAGCTCTACTACTGCATTACAATTTTTATTCAATAAAATAAACCATACTTCGACTTTGCCACTTTGCCAGATAAAGTAGCCTTGCCGCCGGATGGTCAACAAAATTTGAAGATGACTTGGATTAGCTAGTCAGAAACATAGTCTAGAAATGTTATTTGTAAATTAGAAAATAAACAAGCATCAGGACAACAGTATATACAACGAATGCAGCAGAAAAATTATGGTACTTAAAGCCGGTCACAATACAATGCCTGATCCTTAAATATGTGCAGTGGAGAATAAATAGTGTTATCAAAAGAACTCACCAGTATCCTTAACAGTTCCGGGGCTTGCATCTGCCATTGTGTCAACGATGGATGGAGGATTAACTATGTGCTTCTCTGACATGATGATGCTCTCTATCTTGCTAAAATACTTCCACTGTTTTTTTGCTGTGCCATTCCCACTTTTTCTACTTTTGTCTTTTTCCATTTTGTACTTTTGTCTCAGTTTTTTCATTTTGTTTATGACTTCTTTGACAGTGAACTCATGACCCTTGGATTGAAGCTGATACACGAAAAGATTTTAAACATTTGACCCTTAACAGCTTTTAAGGCTTAAGTTTATTTAGAGCTTGTATATGACTTCAAAAGTGCAAAAAGAGAACGAGGAAAATTGGCGATTTAAGTTTGTCTCTGACATCGATCGAGAAACCTCACAATCTTTTAAAGTGCATGTTGTCGAACTGAATCAAGTCAGTAGAATGTGTCACTTACCTGAAGCGTGATATACACTTCTCTCGTTTCCTTTGAGGTTTTACTGCTTTGAAAGCGAACTGAATAGTTTCTTCTGACCACAGGTCGATTAACATTTCTGTGGCATCGTTGCTTCAGAAGCAAATTTTGCCACGATTTTTCGACGCCATATCTTTCTCCCCGCGAAAAGTACAAGATTTTGGCGCCTTGAAAGCTCATTTTCGACCCCAGAGCCTTCGCCTTCGTGGTCAGTCATGAGCGCGAAGATTCTGGGGACGAGAATTCCTCCAGTTTCGGCACGCGGAACCTCTTTTTAGGGGGGCGAGACTACCTCCTGAGGTGGTCTCGGCCAGCCTAATTTTTTTGGCACATTTTTCAAAAAAACCATATCAGATTTTAAAAATAGAAAATTATGAAAACATTATGAGCAAGCTTCTAATTTGGCACCAAAGTCAGGCACCTCGCCCGCAGTTCGTCGAGTGTCACCAGGTGAGATAATAGTTCTGCTATTCTGAACAACAAATATGTACGTTCCTCACCAAAGTAAACGCAGAATTCTCAAGTAAACTATAAGAAGAGCCCAAAGCACCATTTGCATTGTCTTTATTTGTGTTTGCTGGGCAGAAAATGGCTATTATCGTGTCGTTATGGTAGGACGGCTAAGTTTTGACTGCCGCACGTACTGCGGGCTCAGCTGCCGTTTGCAAGGAGTTCGTTTATAATTCAGTTTTATTTACTGTAAAGCGCGACGGACAATTTATTGGAGTTGTGCGCTATAGAAATACTATTTATTACTATTTATTGCCCCCGCAGGGTTTTGGCCCAGAGAGGCCAAAACCCGAGGAGGCATTACAGTCTCCCCCGCGTATACGTATAAAGAATGTGTGAAATATTGGTGTAGTATGCGAATCAATCCCGATTTGAAAAAACTAGGCGCGCACGGTGGTCCCGGTTAATTTTTCAGTCAGCTCGCAAGGCAATGCTACATGGGTAATTCTTGCAACCACGAACACGAGAAGGAGATCGAGGAAGATACTATTTGCTGCACGAGGAGGAGAGGAAGACATTCGCCCAAATATATTTTAGGGCAAGTATCTGTCACCACAGTGATTTCTTCATATCTTGAATTCAAAGGTTAATCAGCAGTACCAGATTGAACTGTTTGGTACACAAGTTGATTTGTCGGACACAAATCAGTTACGGAGTCGACAGACTCGACCCAAACACCACACGTATAAAGATCACGTTTATTTGGGTCGCTTATTTTTACTGAGTAATCGTACGTGGCGTAGAGCCCATGTGACGGCTGGGTTGACTGGCAGGGATCCAAATGTAAATGTAAATGTTTTGCAGCGTTTTCGTTGAGGACAAAAATCTTGACTCTAATTTGCATATATGGCGACTGTAACGCGATGGTTCTGTTTACACCTCGGAAAAAACTCTCGAGTTCTGTTCTGCTTTCGAGATACATCTGCTCGTAGAGTCCTCGTATAGCAAGACAAATGCATGGTTTGTTTCAGTATCAAACTACAACAGCAGAGTGGTTTGATATTTTTTTCAAGAATGCACTTCGTGAGAGTATTATGGAGTTAAACAGAATGTGTTGGTTTGGTTAACTCACTTGATCCTTTGGATTATATTCATGATAAGATGCCAAAGCTTGAACAGTATGAGTGATATAGTTTACAAAAAAATATAAAATTTCAGTTCATACAATAAATAATAGTTTCCTTATACGCAGTGGAATTTAAATAGAAGCGGGGACATATTTAGTGAGAACTATTACTAGTTATTATTATTATTATTATTATTATTATTATTATTATTATTATTACATCGGATTGCTTACGAATGCATAGCAGCATCATGAGATTTCTGGAGGGTAATACATATGAAATGTGCTATTTTTCACATTTCATTTTTACATGTGCGCAGGTCATGTCTTGCCGCACACGCGAGCGCGCTAAGTGTCACATGCACGCGAACCACACACGCACTACTTTTCTCCATACGCGGGCCACAAACGTACAAACAAACCTGAGCGCTTATGTGATAAGATGCAACGTTTTGGTAAAAAAGAAAAGAAAACGCATATTACAATGACTGCACACAAGATTTAGCACGCGCAATTGCCTCATAACATTATTTTCCATGAAGTAATAGCATAGTAAAAGCTTCAGGGTGTGTGTGTGTGTGGCATGCTTTTACGGGGGCGAGGGTTATCGCTTCATTCGATGAATTGAGCCCTCTCCCTTTCCTCAAGAAAGGGGTAAAACGGTCAAACTTTCTTTCAAATTTGCAAATTTTGGTTGTTATCTTAACATAAGTATATTTAAAATACATATATATTTTAATCCAGATTAAAATGATTGGTTATGAACGACAATATAACCTTCATAGTGCAAATCAGAAAACAGTTTAATAAAGGCTGGAAACAATAACAGTACTTTAAAATTAATTTCCCCGCCACTTCACAAATTATTTATCAATGTATATTAAAAACTGAACAATAACTTCAAAATTCGAGAACTGGAGAAAACAAAAATTCATGTTTATTACCCTCCTGTCATCGTATGTTGCTCCTCTGCATTCGTATGTAACCAATGTATTCGTATATAACCTGTATATTACCATATTTGGTCGTGTGTAGTCTTATGTACTGGTATGTTACTCATATGTGCTCGTATGTTCCTCGTATGTGCTCGTATGTTACTCGTATGTACTCGTATGTTACTCGTATGTACTCGTATGCCACTCGTATGTACTCGTGTGTTACTCGTATGTAGTCGTATGTTACTCGTATGTAGTCGTATGTTACTCGTATATATGTACTGGTATGTTACTCATATGTGCTCGTATGTTACTCGTATGTGCTCGTATGTTACTCGTATGTACTGGTATGTTACTAATATGTGCTTGTATGTCACTCGTATGTACTCGTATGTTACTCATATGTACTCGTATATTACTCGTGTGTGCTCGTATGTTACTCGTATGTGCTCGTATGTTACTCGTATGTACTGGTATGTTACTCATATGTGCTCGTATGTTTCTCGTATGTGCTCGTATGTCACTCGTATGTACTCGTATGTTACTCGTATATACTCGTATGTCACTCGTATGTACTCGTATGTTAGTTGTATATACTCGTATGTCACTCCTATGTACTCGTACGTTACTCGTATGTACTCGTGTGGTATTTTAGTCACGAACGTAAAGGGAATCAGGGAACTGACACGAGGTAATGAAAAATTCTTTTGACCTTGGTTTTTCATGGGTTTCACATAGCACTTAAATTTACACTTCAGAGTTAATTCTCTGTTCCATCATTTGTGTTCACAGTGCTACGCGACACAACATTGATATGTACCCTTACTTTCTCTTCGCCGCGATTCACCACCTAAATCGTCCCCTACTTTCTGTGTCCCACCTGGTAGCTTAGTCGGCAGAGCAACGGTAGATCTAATCCGGAGGTCGTGGGCTCGATTCCCACCGAAGTCAGAAAATTTTTGTGTGCGATTTCTTCCACACAAAGTCAGCGCAGGCGATAATTTTTATTTATTTGTTTGTTTGTCTACGAGAGGGAAGTGCTCGTCACGTGGTTTCTAGTTTGGCTGTGCCGACGTGAAAAGACTGGGTTCTAGTTTACTGTGTCCTTGTTATGTTTCGTGGGCGGCAATTTCTTTTGTTGGTTTTTACTGATTTTGAAGTTTTTTCGCGTTGTGCTTTTGGTTCACAAGATGAGTGGAAGTCGTTTTCCATTTTGACGTTTTCATTGAGCATTTTTAAGTCTTAATTTCCTGTATAAGTTGAAATTCTGGCTTCAAAATATCCCAATTGAGAGACGAAAGCCGATTACTTTCTCTTTTTTTTTTACCTGCGTTTTTTCTAATCTGAGACTTCTTGCGTTATTTCTTGAGGTTTTTATAACAGAAGACCTTTTTGTCACAGGAGCTGTTTGGCTTTATTCACAAGCCAACAGTCATCGCCTTGGAACTTTCGATTTGGTGATTATTTGGTGATTTGAAGCTGTACATGTTTAATAACGTTTAGAATTTACGATAATTTCCCCCTACCGATCAATACCATATTTTTTCTAGTTAATATGCATTACACTGTAGCTGCTTTAACAGCCCTGTTATCCCTGTTCAGCTATTGTTTTATTGCTGTATTTTTATAGTCTAGAAGCATCCATGAATAACATAAGGTTTTGTTACTTTATTTGTGCAAGATATCACTGATGTTGCATTTAAATCTGGACTCTTGTTAACCAATGCAATAACAAACAAGTTGAGTGAAGCTGTATATGTTTAACGTTCAAACTTTACGATTCCTTCTACCGATCATCATCGCTACAGATCAATACCATGCTTTTTTAGTTAATATGCACTACTCTAGAGCTGTTTTGACAGCCTGGATATCCCTGTTCAGTTATTTTTATTGCTGTTTTATTCACTGATGTTGCATTTAAATCTGGACTCTTGTTAACCAATATAATAACAAACAAGTTGAGTGAAGCTGTATATGTTTAACGTTTAAACTTTACGATTCCTTCTACCGATCCTACAGATCAATACCATGCTTTTTTAGTTAATATGCACTACTCTAGAGCTGTTTTGACAGCCTGGATATCCCTGCTCAGTTATTTTTATTGCTGTGTTTTAATAGTCCAGCAGTAGCCACGAATAACATGAGGTTTTGTTACTTTATTTGTACTAGGTATTAACGATGTTGCATTCAGATCTGGACTCTTGTTTACCAATACAATAACAAACAAGTGGTGATATGGCGAAAAACGCATCTTTACTATCTAAGCAATTTTAAAACATTAACAGTAGCCTGCACTCAAAGAAAAATGCTGTTTTACTATTTCCAAATATCTCTCTTCGTTCCAGAGATATTCAAGTTTTTAAAATATGCAAATTAGCCAAGTGATGACGTCACCACCAGAGTGTATCTACCTATTTTTAACTTCAAACTCTAATTTTAAAACAACACCAAATCTTCCAAATTTCCTATTTCCATAAATTTTACTAATCCTTTGAGAAAAACTATTTATCTCCAAATATACCTAAAAATCACCAAAAAATTTACAAAAAGACCCAAAACATAGATATGTGAAATGAGCATAGAGATTCTTGATTGCTTGAAACGTAAACGAGATATTTGCATTAAAAACATAAAACCCAGCCAAAATACGGCTTTCGGGTGTACCCCCGCCTTAAGGGCTTTTCTGGCCACCTTTGTAATTCCATTTTTATATTTGCAAGTAAGGCCCCGTATGGATGATCCAATAAGCATATAAATATGTTAGCTCGAGTTTGTGGCCTCGTTTAACAGGTTTCGAGCTGAAAATCACTAACATCTTGAAATCAAGTGGGCGAGGACTGAAAAGAGTGAGTTGCCATGGTAACATATTTTTTTTGCAGTAGGTGTGTTTCCTGTAGAGTTTTTAGCCTACCAAGTTTCAATGGTCTGCATTGCAAATTGGCCAGAGAAATATACCTGATAAAAATTTGGATAAGAAGATGTTAAAAAAGTTGACACCGGCTAAAATATTGTGTTGGACGTTTCGGCAACTGCTGCTTCTGCTTCTTCAGCAAAAGATATAAAAATGCTAAAGTCTAACGGCGTCCTGATGGCACACGATGTGTGTTAATATTAAATCGCACCTCGAAAGAATATTTTAAAAATAAAATAAAACAAAGGTCTCTAGAGCATTCTTAATTATTTTTACAAATTCTTTATGTTATTATTAACGTTTGGAAGCGCTATGTGTTCGTTTATAGCGTTCGTGTCTCGCAAGGAATGCCAAGCCTCAAAAATAATTCTTTGTCGCCATACCGATGACCTGTCAACAATTTCGACGCTCGCCAAATCTATTTGGTGACTTGTGGCGCATGTGGTGTTTGGCCAACAAAAAGTTTTCATCTAATGTTGCTATGGCACGCGTCAAAGAGCACGCAAAGGTCAACTTTTTTTAATATCTTCTTATCCAAATTTTTAACATGCCTGGCTACACACCAAACATTTTTAAATATACCTGATATCATATTGGGTTGAGTGTATGACGTCATCAGCCATCTTATTTGCATATTTTACAGAAATTTTAAACTTAAATATCTCCGGACCTGATGCAGATATTTGCAAAAGGTAAACAGCGTTTCTATTCCTTCATGGAGTTCTATGTGATACACATAAAAAATCAAGGTAAATTTAGGATTCCTCCTAACGCTCCTACCAACCAATACCATGTTTTTTTAGTTAATATGCACTACACTACTACACTGTACACTGGGTATCTAGACAAGTTTGTTGCTTTTAAAAATTTTAAACATACTTGATTTTTAGCGGAGCCCCATACCCATATAGGGAAATAAAGGAAACCCTAGTCCAGTCCCTAAACTCTCCTTTCTTACCGCCCCATATAGCGGCTGAACCCGCGCGGGCGAAAGAAGAGTCCAGGATAACTTGCATGTGCATGCTCAGAACGCCGCCATTTTTCCCCCCAAATCGGGGGAAAAACCATATTTGGAAGTACTTTCCAGATTTGGCTTGTGGCGCGATTTTCTGAATGATAATGTACAAGCAACAATTTCTGCATTCAGATTGATTAAAAACATGTCAATTAATCCCAAATCAGTGGAATTTCACCAGTGCCACGCTAAACCATATTCGATTTGTTTTTTTTTTAAATCTCAATCTCAAAGATAACGAAAGAAATCTTTGCCAAGATTTGTTCACAAATGAAAACACCGACTCGGACTTGAAGGTGCACGCGCTGCATTATGCAAATGAGCTACTTGTACGCGTCAGACTTTCCTCCTTTCAAAAACTTTTGCAAAATCGCTCAACACGTACGCACGACGACGACGACGACGGCGGCGGTGGTGGAGTCGCGCAAAAGGGCGGCCATACTCCAAATAATAGGTTGACGGAGACATGCAGCCTTAGTTTACCGTGTACTTTTTTGATGTATGACATCACGCTATGATCAATTGACACCTGTCAAATTAAGTTATCCGCTGACTTGTATCACGTGACCATATCGCGTTTATAGCTCATCGAGGTCACGTGTTTTATTAAAGTTGACCGCTGACCAGGTGCTGGTTTTCGATTGGATCGCGGGCTCATGTCAGGTTTACTTGTGGAAAACAGAGCCAGGTTTTTCGGAAGCCTGTTAACTCTAATCCAGGTTTAAAAGTAAACCCCATTATAACTGTTTATTGGTTTTGTGATTATTAAACTCAAGATAGAAAGCCAAACAAAACCCCACCACAAAGTTACAAAACTCAAGTCAAAATTAATTCAACCTTATCCTGGGTTAGCCTAATCGGGCTACAGGAGCTCCGCTTTTAGGGTGACCTAAATCTGTATATTAGCTCTTACAAAATCATTTGTGTTTGAAATGTCAGTTATTACATTTAACAACCCTGCAAGTTAGTTTTTCCCGAGTTTTTTGAAAACGTAAATTTTGCTTTCCCCTTCTCGAAATTTACAACGCGAATCATTTAACAGTACTGTAATACCTTACTGTGAAAAAGGGACTGAATAACAACAAAACAAAACAGTCTGTCTCATTTATTCAAACTGTATCAAATTTGAAAGAAATCCCACACAAGTACGCACTGCGGACCTATTTTTTCTTTACCTCGTGTGGTTCATTGATTCCCTTTACTGGGGCTAACGCCCAGTGGGTTTTTTTATGGGTTCACATAGTACTTCAATTTACACTTCAGAGTTAATTCTCTGTTCAGCAGTTTGGAAAATAAGTTGTAAAGAAAAAACTTGCATAACTTAAAATCGAAATCTTACTCAGTGAATGCTAACGCTTTTAAAACAATTGTTTTTCGTCCTGCAGTAAAACAGTTTTAAAACGAATTCGAATGAGAACATCGCCTCGCAATAGCTTACGCTTCAGTGCTCGTACAGCCATCATCCTGCGATGATAAAGAGTTCAAATGCTGTGCAAATGAGTAATGATAAAGTTAAATGACGCCTTTTCGTCAAATTTTTCTTACCTTGTTACTGGTGACGGCGTTTACCCAAAAGTGAGGCTATATGGAGGACAAAGCGATGCAGCTCAGTTAAAAACACCTAAATGCCATACATGGGCCAAACAAACTCAAGATAACTAAGGAAACACACACCTGAAGCAAAGTAGGTTCATCTTTATTCATATTCCTTTGTATGTTTTTAAGCTCATGGATATATTTGTATTTCTCAAATAAGTCATTATATTTCAAATTTGTGCAAGGACGCTCATTCGCGAGCTTGGCCAAGCTGTGATTTTACTTTGTCGTCCTTTAAGACATAAAGACAGAGCACAAAGATATTGCTTTTAAAAGGAGTTAAAATTTTGATCTCTAACGCATGCGCTATAAAATTAACAGGCTCTATTAATATTTTCGAGCTTGGGTCATTCTTTCGGTCATCCTTGAAAAGTTCTATATTTAATATTTGAAATTGATAATAGACAAGCCCTCGTGAATAGTGTTATAAAATTATTTTACGAAATGTAAATAACACTAGAACATCTACAAAATAGAAATTGAAAATTGCAAAGCAGTTACGTAACTTTTTTTGATGATGTTAAATCAATAATATCACTACTAATCATAAAAATTACAATTTTCTCTACTGTGATTGGTTTAAAAAACTCCTATCAGATTTTCCATAGTTATAATTCACTTGCCAAGTTGTTATCGGCCAATTTGTTACTGGACAGTTTGTTGTCGGACAGTTCAATTAGCCAATCAAATCTGTTCAAAGTTGTAGTTTAAATCAACAAATCTCAATTTCAGAGCAACATCAGAGCATCTGGAGAGCATCTGGAGAGCATCAGAGCATCTGGAGCAACATTGAACAATTTACACCTCTTTTGTCAGTCTTTTAATGAAAATTTTCACTTTCTTTCATTACGTGGTTATTCTTATTTTTCTCTGAAATTGTAATTTTTATGGTTCATTGGTAACAAGATTAGTTTCGGTCTGTAATCATACGAGTGATGAACAAATCGGACTCCCGCGCGTAGCGGCAGTCCGATTTTGTTGTCACTCGTGTGTGATTACAGGCCGAATTGGACTCCACTCAGTCCTATTACCATTAAACACGATAAAGTTTTAAGATAGATTTAAGATACTTTCTAGTTTTGCACACAAACTTGTGCCAACAAACACGGTAAAAGTTTGGCGAACTTGCGAATATCGGCAACGTTACATTCACTGCGTTTTTAAGGGCAGTGCCTGCTAAATACAAAGATTTTTGCGCTGGGTTAGGCCCACGCAAAAAAGTAGATCTTTGCTAAGGCTTTTGAAATCTACAAAGAAAAATTGGGGTAGCCACGCATTGTTTTTGAGATAATTAGCAAAAAGAAGGAGAGGCTGTTTCTTCACAGATTTAGAATTCGCCTTTACAGAAAAGCAAAAACATCCATAAAGATCTTAAGACTACATGGTAAATGGTAACGTGGAAACAATTTTTTGGCATGTTTTAAATGACGAAATAGTTGCAACACCGCTTTTAGCGTCTCTAACAGTCTTCCTTTGGTTCTAGACACCCAGAAACCATTCACGTGTTGAATAGGCTTTTGATCTTTTTTTTTAAACTTTTTCGGTGTCCGTTACATTTTTTCCTGTCACCTCCGCAGTAAGTAAAACTGATAGCCGCGTATCTGGCACTTGTTTAACTCGCGCACTTCACCATCTGCAGCTACATATTAGATTTCAGTGTAATTTTCGACAGATAATAACTACACAAGTCAGTTTTCAGCTGGAAGTCGTTAACAGTTAGTGGTGAGCGATATGCTGCTATGCTAGTGTTCCTGGTTTCAGTACAGGTACATTGGACTTGATCTGGTCACATTAGGGAAATTTTGCTTTCATTTAAAGTGCAACCATGATCAAATTCTCGATACCCGTTCTTTTACATTTTTGTAACATACATGATAAGTCTTTCCTAGATCCCTTGCCGAATTTCAATCTGTTACGAACATTAGAACTCTCTAGTTCTAATGTTCGTAATAGGTTGAAATTTGGCAAGATATCTAGGAAAGATCTATTGTTTACGAAAATTTCATCATAGTGGCACTTTAAGTCATGTACTTGGTAGCGTAGTTGATTGGGTCAAATGCCAACCCCAGTGCGCTCGTGGCCCTTACAATGTTCAAAGTGATGCGTAGAATATATGCGCACTAACAAAAGTAGGCACCGTCGTAAAGTATTACTTATAACTATTAAGGGTGCCCACAATTTACTCTAAAAAGGAATTTTTTGGCCTTTTTTTATTTTACTTCCGCTTTACGATCAGGGATCTAAAAATACTCGACCCTTAATATTTCCTAATAACAAACAACATTACAACAAAAATCAAGATAGTTGACGAAATGAACTGTTTTCTTACACTGATATCGATCTGGGCCAACTAGCTTGCAGTCGACCACGTAAACACCAGCATGTGTTCTGAATGAGCATTTGAAATCATACGTAATACGTCTATGGTGTCCGTTTGTTCGCAATGATAAGCAGTGTACCAAAGACCGCATACCCTCCTCGCCGCACACGGCAAAATCTTGCACATTGTGATTCCGCTTACTACGCCTATGACCTTAAAGAAAAGTTAAAATAAAGTTAAGTAAAATTAAACGGGGCTGATCCAGAATTTTTCAGGTTTGGTGGCTAGTACTTTGGGGTCACATAATCAATGGACCATACCCCCAAAATGTTGGAATTTGACAACTGAAAGCTACATTTTTAACTGTTATACCAGAAATAGAAGCAATGGAAGAAACTAGAAATTACAATGAGGTACCTGTCCAGTGTTTCTTTCTTTTTTCTGCCAAAATATTCATTCTAAAATGTATGCAATGTTTTGCTTCACCAACTGGGGTGGTGAACGGATGCAATAATCACGGGACAACTGTTATAATTAAGACTATAGACTTGAAAATGAACTTTTGAAGCCCTTGATGCGATTCCCGATCCCTCTTGACGCTTCGACGAAATTTGGATGTCTAACTTGACAGCTGTTTCCAATTACTAAACATGACCTAACAGCCACGTATACTGATTAATGCTTTCTCTTTCATCGATTGCGCAACTAGAATTCATTTTTAGGCGCTTTTGTCAGTGAGAGAGCCGGACGGAATAAAATTTGCTCCAAGGGTAAAGGCCTAAAGGCCAAACGCACGACGAGTACTATGCAACAGGAGCAAGATCCAAATATTTTTTATTTAGTTTTAATCAGTGAAACTAACTTAACAAGAAGTTTTTATTTGCAAGTTATTTTGCACTGTTTCATTAGCCTGTGAACAGGCACCGGCTGGATGGACCGAGAAGGAACTGGCTGTGAGTGGCCGACGAGCGAATGGGGTGGGGATTGAGACGTCGCAGGCTCTCCCCTCTTCTCTCTCCTCTCCTCTCTCTCTTCTATCCTCTTTCTCCCCGCTTCTTCTTTGTCCCATTCTCGTCTAGAGAGCCAGTTCACTGGCGGGTTATATTACACTGACGCTAAGTCGTAAACTTACCTATATAAGAGTCTGTACATTAAACGAGTTAAAATAAAAACATATTTTATTATATACACAAAAAGTTTAAGGAAAGTAAAATACTTATTATTGATTACCTTATTGGTATTTAAAGTACCTATGAGGTAAAAAATAATTGCTGCTTATTTGAAAGGATTTACAAAGTAAAGTAGAATGACGTTTTCCTTTTTGGGATATCTTTTTTCATTTTAGAGATATTCGTGTTTTTGTATTATGCAAATGAAGAAAGTGATGACGTCATAAATAGTTCCACTTGAACAGTAAAATACTGAATCAAGAATATCTCCCGAAATATTGGAGCAGTGTTCTTTAAACTTCGCACAAGAAATGTACATCACAAAAGAAACAGAATGACATTTTCTATGTTGTTGCCATGGTAACACTCTTGGCTCCAGTCTCTTTCTGTGTAAGACCAAATATCCCCATTTGGAACCTTTTAAAGTGGAACAGAGGGTCTTGCTCCAAATACACATGTTTCCATATTGTCTTAACTCTCCCCGTTAGATTGTTGGGAGTGGATGACCCTTGTGTAAGATAAAATCTGGTAAATTTAGTTCCAATTAAAGCAGGACCAGCGGCATAACAGTTGTCATGGCAACGGCACGACGGGTGTCATTTTCTTTCTTTAGTGATATACATTTCTGGTGCCAAGTTAGAAGAATACTGCCTTAATATTTCTAGAGATATTCTTGATTGAGTGTTGTAACCACCTATGACGTCATCACTTTCCTCGTTTGCATAATACAAAAACTGAATATCTCTAAAATTGAAAAAGATATTCCAAAAAGGAAAACCCCTTTTTCTTAACTTTGAAAAGCCTTTCAAATAAGCAGCAATTATTTTTTACTTCATAGGCCATTAATTTCACATTGTGAGACAGTATCTCGCGAGGTTTTATTTTCGCGATTTCAATAGGCAAATATGAAAAAGGCATCATATTTCGCGATTTAAGCGCACCTGGAACAAGCAAAAGGTATAATGTTATTTCACAACATAAGATACAAAACTTGCCAGTAAAACCAGTTAATAGTTTATGTGTTTTTCGATTCATATCCTGTATATATGTTGTTGTTATTCCATGTTAATAATTTTTTTTTGAATTTTCTATATATGGGCGTTAATTTTCGCTGTTTAAATAAGTCGCGAGATTGAAGATCCACGACATTACGTGCTAATAAGGTAATACCCATCCCGAAAGATAAAACAGTATTTAAAAAGAAATCAGGGAGGGGAAAATGCTCCAGCCTCGCTTATAAAATAGAAAAATATTTATATTCACAAGGATCCCATTAGAATTTGAACTCGTTATCTTTGCAATTCCAGCGCTGAATGCACTAAGCTGGAGCGACTGAAATAGAATATTACATTGTAGTGCAATATTCTTCATTTCGGTGATTACGTTAATTACATCTATCCCACCTTGTCTGCCTTCCTCAAGAGACGCCTTCAAAGAAAACTTCATTGCATCTGAAGACGTTTGTTCAATGTTGTAAATTGGAAAACTGCCGCAGAAATCCAAAAACGTTTGAGGTAAAGCCAGTCGATTAGCAAGGCCGAGCACTCTCCACGCACTCCTTTTAGTTGTCAAGTGATGGCCACGTAAGAACCTCGATGACACCTAAGCAGCAACATTGGATACCGTTTCTTGTAACTATCTGTCGACAAGCGAGGCAGAAACATGTTCTGCCGGCCAGTCAAATTCAAAGTAAAGAGTACGGGCAATTTGTCTTTGCAGTTGTGAAAATCAGAATAACTGATAGGAAATCAATAGAGGAAATTCTGTCGGATATCGATTGCGATCTTTTACAACTAGCAGGGCAATTATAAGGAAGAAAGGGTTCACCTCAACATTGTCTGTGTGGTATCTAGCGGAAGAAGATCTTCATATTATCTCGATCTGAAGGCCACAAAAGACTAGTCTTAAACATGATTGCAAAGAACTAAGAACGCCTGAAAGAGCAAAAACAAACATTGTTAAACACAGTAGTTACAAAACCCTTATCAAATTTGCAATCTCCTGCACTAAAAGAGGTCTCCACGTCGGGTTCAAACAGTGAGCGACGTTTCTCTTCAGATAAGCAGGCGTCAGTCACTTAGCCCTTGTGAAAGGTTCATCGAGGAAAAGATAAGAAAGTAAGCGCTAAAAGAAAAAAAACTTGAATAAACCCCTTTGAAGCTAAGAGACGCAGCTTCCATGCTTAGAAATACTGGTCAACGCTGTAGTAATAGTCATGAAAAAATTCACACAAGTCAGTCGCACCTGTCCGGAAATGGCTAAGTGTGGGTCGGTGTTTTTGTGTGGAGAGTTGAGTAGGCATCCAGATGAAAAAACAGGAGTTTTAGGAGAAAAATGGGAAACAGTAGCATCAGAAACGGCCGCCGCGAAAATAGAACTAGGTCGACGAGAAGTGGCTTTCTCCCGAGGAAATAGGTCTTTAAATAAACACGTAGAGGAAATAATTTTGCTTGGAGAATTTAAAATTCCTTTATTGATTTCGTATCATTCATTATGCAAAAGACTAAATGCTCGTACCCGTTGCTGACTTTGCTTCCCTTCAAGTGTTTGCGGAGTGGCCGCGACAAACGTTCCCAAGTGGGGCGGGTAAACTTTGAACTTTGATTGACCGGCCGGCAAAATATGTTTTTGTCACTCGTGTGAACAGGTAGTTGCATGCTATGGTAAGACATGGCACAGCAAACATTGCAAAGTTATAAAAGTTACCCTGTCTGATTGCCTCGATGAGCTAAAAAGCTCAGTTTTCATTCAACGTAAAAAACTGGTGGAAGTCAGATTTCTTTTGATGGAAACATTGCCAATTTCACAAAGGCCACCTGGGCCCCGTTTCTCAAAGCTCCCGGAAATTACCGGGCTCGTTAAACTGTGTCGTTTCAATTGCCATTCCAGATGGGAGTTTCAAAAGGTTTGAAAATTGCACAGTAATGTTATCAGCTAAAGAAACGAAATGGACTTGATTAGAGGTCAGAACACACTCTAGTTTTCTCAAGATTTTAATTCAAAATGTGATTTCGGGTCCTTCAAGCTACCGGGTCTTTCGAGAAACAGGGCCCTGGGCCGGGTTGCTCAAGCCCGATTGAGCTAACCCAGGATTGGCGAGAAGGTTTCTGTTTATAATGTCAGTCCTTCAGTTTTGAATTTTAACAATCTCAAACTAAACAAAACGTTAACAGAAAAGAAAAATTTATACAAGAAAAATTAATACTTTTAAATATAACCAGCTTTCGAACAAGATCGACGGCCCAGATAAAGTTATCTAAGACAGAAATAATCTTGAATAACTGCATTGCAAGGACCACTTGTTCAATAGCGGAGTGAAGCCGGATTGAATTCACCCTTTCAGCCGTCCAGTCAGCCTTTCAATTGGTTTTATGAATAATCTTGACCAATCGGAAAACTATCAGAAAACAGTGAAAAAAAAAAACCTGAAAACAAATGTAGCCCAAACATTTCAAAGAAATATTATTTTGAACTTTGAGCTGAAAAGGTAGATGTAAGATATAGTCAATAAGTGAGCAGCAGTTGATAAAACTGACACTTGCTACAATCGAAAACAGTGGCATGATCTACAAGGTTACAAATCATAACTTCTTAAGTTTGCGTACCTGTTTCATGTTAAACGCCATCCTCTCTGGCACAGGAATAGAAGATGAATCCAATTTAGATACGTAGCAGTCTTGTGTTGATGGAATGCGGCGAACAGTTAAATTCTGTGGACGCAAATGACACTCCTTCATTCCTTCATACCTTTAAAACTTCACTTTCGTTCACTTTTTTGTAAAATTATATTATATCAGCTCGTAATCTAGACCTAATTCTTTGTACTGAATCTTTCATTGACTTTTTCTGGACTTCTTGCAAAGCTAAAAACCTATCAACTTGTACATCCGTTGATTAATCCGTTTATCACATTCCCACCTTTTCTAACGTAAAATTAGATCTTACCTTCTTGAAGTCATTCATCATCTCCATGGCAGCCACACCATTATGCTGAGGCACACGGAATACTTCTGTCTGATTGTCTACATCCACTTCTACAATCTCTTCAACCACTGTTCCTCTTTCAAGGATATTGAGAGTAAAGCTCTCAACCTGCAATGATGCCGCCGTGCGTGAGTATTCGTCAATGTCTTTCATGTAATGTATAGTTCATGTCAGAGAAATGGCTTAAGACTACAAAGCTAAGGACCGTTTAAACGCATTTACAAAATGCTTTGAACTTGATCTTTATTAAAATAGTTATTTTACAGAGGTTCGTATGCCACGACAGTTGAGTGACAACTGTTCTCGAAGTACCTAAGGTAACTCGCCTTATATTGTGTTTAAGGTCAACACATGAATCCGGTTTCTTTTTGCTGACTGCTCAGGTAAACTCCTTAAATTTCAGACGGAAATGTAACGTGTCTTTCACATTTCTATTGAAGTATTATTCTCATGACAGGAAAACGGAACATTTCAAGGCGCTAACGAGTAACAGCCATTCTTCTGCCATTGCTGATCACATGACCCAAACAGCCCACAGGATTAAATGGGATCACTTTGACATTTTAGCCACTCTGATATACACTGTAAAATTAAGGAATCCTTGTTGATTCGCGATTTAAAACCAGCGCTTAATGAAAAATGTTGGCAGTGAGAAACTTCTTCTCTTCTAGCTATTTATATTTTTTCCAGCAGTTTTAACTACATCTGTTTATTTTCATTTACTTTTTCATTGCCTGATTTCATACCGTGAGGGACTAGGTACGAGTCTGCTAATTATGGGATTAGCAACTATTGATCCCCATAGTCAGAAAAAGCACACCGAGATTCATAAAATCCCCAAGTTTGGTGTTAATCAGGCTAGTCTTGACTGAGATACAGGCATTTAAAAACGTAAAAAAATTACAAAGAAATGTATGGAAAACCGGCCAAATCCGGACTTTTGTCCGCATTTGTCCGGTTTTCCATACATTTCTTTGTAAATTTTTCACGTTTTTAAATGCCTGTATCTCAGTCAAGACTAGCCTGATTAACACCAAACTTGGGGATTTTATGAATCTCGGTGTGCTCTTTCTGACTATGGGGATCAATAGTTGCTAATCCCATAATTAACAGACTCGTACCTAGTCCCTCACGGTATGAAATCAGGCAATTGCCATTACTTTCCTGATTTGGTATTAGTCTTCGTGTTTAAATTTAATTGTAGTTTTGGTAACCGTTACTTCTGGAGATGTATGTTGGAGCATACGAAACGTCAAGTTCATAAATGAAAGTTCTTACCACATGCGTTGTCTCGTTATGTTTATAACCGCAGTTTGTTTTTTATTTTTACTCAAGTTGAAATGGCCGAAGAATAGGAGTACCTTAGACTCTACTTGGCAAGGGCGAATTTGAGCTCTTAAATGACACACAGAACAAAAAAAGCTATTCAGTTCTAATTGTAAATTAGCATTCTAAGAAAATACATACCTTGCAATTGACTTGGACTCCACAAATGGAGATTAAAAGAATGCTGACCAAGAGAGTAATCTGAAATTTAAAAAGAACTTAAACGACTGCACCATATACGACTGTGAGTTTTGTGTGTTTACATGAAGTAATTCAGAAGAGAAGTGCAGGCACTGGAGCAAAGTGATGTAGCTTGCCTCTCCCAATGGGAACCTAATGCTAGTATATCTCTTTACAACTCACTGGTACGAGTGAAAGTCCCGGGGTGAAAGTTAATGCGCTTCATAACGTTCCACGATGGTTCAAACACGTCTGTGCATAATCGGGAATAAACAATTCAGCATATTTGAAAAGCAACCTTTCAACAGATTTACTGATCTCTTAGTGGTGTCTCGTGCAAACATCGCAAAAAACGTAACACGTAATTTTTTGGCAGCCAGTTTATGTGTAGTAATTCTTAATATACGAAAATAACTCAGCTCAAAAAGCGGTGTAAACAGAAATCGACTTCAAAATGATTGAGAAAGTGGAGTTTAGAGATAATTTGTTCTTACAACTCATTTAGAAACCTGATTGTTTTAAAGAGATTGCTAAAAAGAACATGAATACCCAGACAGGGAGCATTTGACATTTGCCTCGGCCTCTTCAGTTAATACACGTAAAATCAAAAATCCATCTTAGACTGCTCAAACCAAAAACAGTGTTCCCTGAAAAGTATAAATTCTGATGAAATCAAATGAAAGTTAAAAATATCTCACCATGTCTCATGAAAATTCTTTGCCTTGGATTAGGTGAGGACAAATCAGCAACATATAACAACTGAGAAGCCTGGTCACGAAGCATATGAAAAGCCCAACCACACACTTCTGATTTTATGCTGGGGCTTTCAGCAATTTCGACAAAACAGGACGTGTTCGGTGTTAGCTGTTACGTGCTAAAATAGTGCTAAAGGAAACTGAATCTTTATGCATTCCTGGGACAAGCTATTGGATATGTTTTGTTTATAATTCGTAGTGTCACGAATTCCCGTAAACTTAAAGTCCTGGAGGGCTCCTGTCGTAGTCTCAAGCAGGGGCGGTAATTTCAGCTTTTGATGTCATATGGGGTTTCCAGGACAGAACGCCAGTGTTTTTATTCATCACTGTGACGATATCTTTTAGGGTCACAATGGGTTCTGTGTTGTTCCAGAGACTGGAATCATGGAATCGTAGTGGAAAGTCACCTATGCAGAAAAGTAATAATAACATTTCAGGGTCATGCCGTGTTGATGGTTTATATAGATCTGGCATGAGGTCTTTGTCTTCACGAATGAAAGCATTAGATGATGTCAGCATTGTCAACGAGTTCTTATTTTTGTTCGCTTGGATTTTTTTGAAGGGTTCAATTAAAGCTTGATTCACCCCTAGATTGGATTTTTATCATGGTTTCCATTTTTTTCAACGAGTCTCCTCGGCCCATGTAACATAAACATATCCCTCCCCCAACCCTCCGGCCTTAGAGCATATACTATCTCTTGAGCATATACATTAGATCACTTTGTGAGGATAGCTGATAGCCTTATGAAATCGCTTAACTTTTTAAATCTAAATTTAAACTTGTTTCAAGTCATGAAAATACAGCACCACTTAAACGTGATTTACACATTTTGCTCCTAAGTACAGGAATCTATCCCACTTATATTGACGATACCCACTTTAAAATGATTTCTCAGAATTGCATTACGCAACCCCGGAAATGAGCAAGTGCACGTACACAACGAAAGAAATTTCCCTCAAGGTCGATAGCGAAATAAATGCTCGTTTTGTTTTCAACGGGCATGGTAACCTACAATTTTTTTTGCATAATTATAGTGTACATATTATTCTCCTTAATTTAAGAAAAAATTAAAAAAACTAACGGAAGGAAAAAAAGATATAGGTGAAAGAGTACAGAAAACCGTTACTCTGAAATCCAAATTATAACAGCGAAAGCATCCACTTTAAGAACGCTTTACGTCCACGTCATTTTAAATAGCGTAATGATTCCACAAATTTTATATGATATTGTTTTATATGCTCGATACTTTCTACCTGCCAATTTTTTTTCCCAAGTGATTACTGCAATAAACTGTGTTTCGAGCTACCGCAAAATTTCAGTAACATGGACCGATGAATAACGCGCGTGATTAGCACGAGTACAGGCATAAATGGGGTAAGACTGACCCATCACATCTCTTTCAAAAGCGAGAATGGTGACCTATCGTTTTTATTGTTTTTTTATGAAACAGTCCTTGTTAGAGACTATTCAGGGAAAGTTTAAAAAAATTCTTCGGCAACTAACAAAAGAGGTATATCAGCCTGCCTCTGAACGTCATCCGTTATTACTGATGCTGTGTTATGGGAAGTAAATTAACTGTTTGTTTCACAACTGGATCAACACGCTTTGTCTTTTCGCCAGTGTCTCAGTTGTAAGTTATGATTACTGAATTAGTGATTATAGGAAAGGAGTTTCTCCGAAAGTTATTCTAGACAGAACGGTGTAAGTCTTACTGAAAAGTGTCAAGAATCACTTTTTGAGCAATGAAGAAAGCTATTCTTAATTTTCCTCAAGGATATTTAGTTAGCTTCCTTTAGCGCAAGTAGAACACGTCCTCATTTTCAGGCCTCGTGTGTGGTTTAGTTTTACTCCCCAAGGAACGCCTCCTAAAACCAATAGCGCATGGTTTTCCTTTGTTCGTATTAAAAGATCAGCTGCAGATCAGGTGGATAATTAATTAAGAACCGATCGGCGCCAAACAATTGTCGTCCATTTTCTAGACTGGCGAGTGGAACCATTATAACCTCTGTGTAGGAGACTAAGAGTGCTTTGGAGTCTTTTTATTTCAAGAAAGATGACTTTTTGTCGTATATTTCCCGTGCTCTCCGCCTTGACAATACTACATGCCACTGCAGGTATTATCATACATATTTCATTATAAGTCTGTTAGCCAGTCCACGAAAGCAATAATTTGATTTCACTAGCCGAGAGCTGTTTAAGCTGCTCCCAACCTAGCCTCCCACGCAGACGTTCTTAGGCTTGTCACGCGTTCCTCCCCACGAACGCAGGGAGGAACGCGTGACAATCCTAAGAACATCTGCGTGGGAGGCTACTCCCAACCCAGAGAACCATTGAGTCCTTCCTTCCAAGTGGATTTAAAGAATAAGACATATCACGGAAGCGACAATAACATTGCTTGGGTGGACCTTTTGAAGTCTGTGAAGGTACAAAGTGGAACTTGTGCTACTCAAGGTAACTTTTTTTGATACTTCTGTTTAATATTCCAAGTTTATTGCGTTTTAGATCTCTTGGCTTTCGCATGACGTCATAATTTTCTAAAATCTAAAACTAAAGAGCCAACAAAGTTGTTATTCTCATCACAGAGAGCAGAGGAGTTCCTTTTGAATGAATAAATAAAAACGTCTTACCTCTTTGAAATGCCCGGTTGGGTAAATTCTCCCGGCCAAAAAAGCTCATTTCCGAGTCAGCATACCTCCACTGCTCCCGAACCGATTCGATCGTGCGAACTGCCATTATTTTTAAACGTATTGACCGCTGACTACTGCGACCGCAGTCGTCCGTTGGACTTCGCAACGGAATATCTCCGGAAAGCGAAGCTTTCCGAACAAGGCACGAAGTGCCGAGGCAAGTAATATGTTACGTTCGCAGCCTTTAGACGACTGCGGTCGCAGTAGTCAGCGGTCAATACGTTTAAAAATATCGCGGTTCGCACGATCGAATCGGTTCGGGAGCAGTGGAGCGGCGAAAATGAATGTATGCTGACTCGGAAATGAGCTTTTTTGGCCGGGAGAATTTAAGCAACAGTGCATTTCAAAGAGGTAAGACGTTTTTTATTTACGCAGTGGCTATTCGTACGGCACCCGTACGGGGACTTGTATTTGCTATTCGTACGGGAGTCAGAAGATTTCATAGGATTTCTCTGTAATTGCTGATTCTCGCTTATCCAAATTATTCTATTTACCTTTACAACGATTAAGCGATTCAGTGATGCCCTTTCTTTGAGCCAGATAAGTTTGGTACTCTCTGCTACTAAGCGAACGACTCACTCGCGACAC
>JAHPZR010016836.1:10000-19380 GCA_019787425.1 Platygyra sinensis | reverse complement strand
CCGTTAAGGTTTTTTTTATGCTGACAGAGAAAACCTTTAAGTCTATTCGCTGTTTGACGATTTTATTTCGCTTATGAAACTACAAATCTTATAATTAAGTGATCGCTTGAGACGTTATTTTACGATTTCAAAATTTCAGAAGGCCAAACCCTTGCATGTAAACAAACACAAAGGTGTGGTTGACTAAGACCCTTTGAGTTTTTTGTTCCTTTGGGATGATCTGTATCAAGATCACTCAGGAAATATGGCATCATCATTTCCCGAAGTGAATTGCATCAGATCCATTTTGTTACACCATAATCCAATTGATCGTAGATATAAATTATATTTGATCCTGATCCATAGCAATCCCCAAAGAATTGCACCCAGCAACTGAAATTGTTCAAATGTTTTGTTATCTTTTTTCAATTTGGTTTTCTTCTTTGACGTCCTAAACTTTGCAAATCTGTGTGTACTTGAAACTAATGAAACCAATGGGATTGAAATGCAAATTATTTAATTAATCGAATTTCAATTAATTTCATTTCATTTCAATTACTATATTATTTTGGCTTCAAAACCTTATATACATACATGTATCTTACCATAAGATGTTTATACTCTCAACCCGTCATTTGTTATTATTATGTGAAGGGTTGAAAGTATGAACATTTTATCTAAGCTTTTGAAGCTAATTAAAATGTATTTTTTAACCAAAAACAGATACAGTTAGGTTATTGGAAGTGCCAGCCATGATACTACCTCTTTAATAATTTACAAAAGTGATGAAGCAAATGTTAAAGTGAAGATGAGAGAAAATTGCTGTTTAACAAAAACACTTTATAGACATTGATTATGCCAAACATAGCACCAAGTTGACCATATGCATGTAAGTGGCTGTCCATGACTATTATGTTGTTGTTTTGTCCAACCAGGCTGATGGTCATGCCATTCATGATTTCAACAGCAGTAAGACCGTCATCTTTGGCGAGCCGTTCTAAATAAAATGCCAGCTGAGAACTTCGAGGTACCACTGGATTTTCATTCAGGATGGATAGGTCAAAGGAGTCTTCAAGTTGTACTTTGCTAGTACTAGGTGTCAGAAAAGGATTTGCCTCTTGGACACTGAAGTATCCCCCTATTCCCGTGGTAACACTGTCATAAATGTTGTTTCCAAGTGAAATACAGTTAACAAAGAGATTTATCCAGTTTAGAAGAAGTTGAATTTATTGGCTTAATGAAAGAGCAGACTTATGGACAAAATAACATTTTGCCAGCAGTAAAGCAACAAATGAGTGTGCTTACAAGTACAGCTGTATGTCTACATACAGTAGACTGTAGGTGGACACCTTTTTAGTAGGATCATCCACATTAATTTTTAAGTTGCTGCCTCATCTGTTTACTTTTTACTTTAAACTTTTCCGGCAGAACAATATTACAGAACTGTGTAGTAACTCATTATTTATTAGGCAAGTATTAAAAATCACTTCATTGACTAATATGATTTTGTATGTCACAGTAACCTATTTCCTCCATGCTCCCTGTTTTTCTATCCATATGCACACAAGGGACTGCTCAGTATAACTGAGCAAGTATTTAATTTACAGTATTTTTGAAGTTATAGCTTTCAACCTGTAACCTACTTTAACCTTACTTGAAGTACATTTGAAATCTGAAGATTTACAAACATTGGCTGCTCCTGAGGGGCCTGCTTTTTTGAGGATCCATATCCCCTGGGCTTGTGCTGAAACCTAAAAGTCTGTTGACTCTTCCAGAATTGATAACATCTCTGGATGCCCCATGTTGCTGAATAAAATAATAATCCCTTTTCTCTCTGAAGTGTATTAGTTTTGTGAGATCTATAAAAATAATGATTTTTTACGATAACTGCAGAAATTCACGCGCGCTCATTGGCTAATTTTTATCGTCCATATGCGGACGTAACACATGAATTTAAAATTCATGCGACGCGTCAGCGAGCGAGAGCCGGCAATTCGACAATTTGTTATCGTAAAAAACAAATTGATGTCAGTTTTTAATGCGTCTGTCCTGTTATGATAATGAATTTCGTCATAACATTGTCAAAGTAGTCTGCGGATCCACTCGGCTATCGCCTCGTGGATCCACAGTTACTTTGACAATGTGATGACGAAATTCATGATCAATAACAGGACAGACACATAAAAAAACTGACGTCAATTTGTTAAATTAATAAGTTGGTTCACTGGAACCACTTTAATTTATTTCCTTACCTTTCAAGTGGTTAAAATGTGGAGGAAGGTAAAACATAAAGCAATCTTACTTTGTTTTGTAATATAGAACTGCAGACTTGGGGTAAAGCTCTGTCTGCTGTTATAGTCAAGAAACCTGCAATAATTAATTAAACAGACTTTTTAAACTGAGTGACCTTGTGGTCTTTCAAGGAGACATATATTTTAAATACATCTACGTATAGCTTAAGAAAAAAAACAGGGCAAAGTATCTGAAATATGCTATTATGTGCAACAAAACAACAGTTCTTTTTTCCTGTAACACATGGTGTTCTTCACTCAGTCTTGGATCTTCCTGGAAAATGGACTGCAAAATGACATTGAAAGGACCAGGTGCACTTTTGTCTGCAAACTCTTTCATCTGTCCAGGATCATACAGTGGCACAGCCTCACTGCTTTTATAATGATTTTGCAAGGATATCTGAAATTTTCCAATATTTTTCTTAGATTAATACAAAAGGTAAATATATATTTTACTTATTTAAATAAATATCAAATATTTATTTTATCTATTTTTAAATTAAATATTTGATTCTCTGCTTGTGTCAATCACTGTCACAAGGGGGTGTTAACACATACAGCTCTTGCTTGGATTGGATTGTACAAGTACAATACGTGCATCTGAAATTTAATCTTAAAAGGGTGTCTGTTTCCCTTTCCAGTCACCTGAACAGCATCATGTTATAATGATTGTTTACTAATTTACTAGTCAATTTTTAAACCAAATTATCAGTTTTCTAAATCATTAATTTAAAATGGACATGTCACTTGAATACTTGTGAAAATAGTTTCATAGTTTTCATGACAAGCTTCATGGAGCATATTTGTCTTGGCCAAGAGCCCCTTCAGAAAACTCATCCAAATCTTTGTCATAATGAGAAAGAAGCCCTATAAATCCTTCACATTAGTGCTTTTTACATACAATGACTTCAACTGAATGATGCAATTTACGATATTGTATTTCTAGTCTCTCAATGGACAATGTGCATTACATGTAAATAATGATAATCTGTTTGAATGAGTTTTGGTGATAATGCCATGGATTATCATGATGTCAAATAATTATCCTTCAAAATACTTGGATCTTATATGACTTGTATCTTTGCATTTCAGGTAAGTGATACTAACCTGATAGTTTAGTTGAGTTATGGATTGTTGTTGCTATCCTGTTCCAAAAACTGTTTTGTCCACTGTTTGTTCCTTAATTAAAAGCCTCTTCTAGAAATTTAAGTCTTGAACAGCAATTGGAAATGGTTCTAAACTTTTTGGATGTCTTCAAACAACATGCAAAAAACTTGTTTATTCTTGCAACAAAATCTTTGAAAGAGTATGCTTTCCTTTTCCACAATTTCCTTCAATTTGCTGGTAAGGAGATTCCGAAAATCTATCCAAGGCAGTCCGAACCTGCGTGTCAATTACAATTACAGCCTGTAACCGATGTCTAATTTAAAATTAACTGGCCTGTTCAGTAGTTCGTAACACCGATTGCTTGTATAGTCAGGGTGCGAGGTAAACTTTGTTTCTTCTTCCACTCTGGTACAGCGTTTGTAGCACCACCTTGTACCTGGTTTGTACCCGTGACTTGTTGCTCCTGTGGCATCCAGGACAGCAAAAAATGTGGCAGGAATTCACTGTTTCCTGAGGCCTCGTGAATGGTTTAGTATTTCGTCCGAATGGACACGGCAAACTGTTGATCCCATTAGAGTTCGGCAGCTCTGGCGAAATCTTTAGACAGATAATATTTTTGCCGGTACATTTAAGACTGCTTTGTTGGCTTTCCCAATTTTTTTTTTCTGCGAAAGAACCGCACGACCAAACCAACGCAACAAGAAGAGCTACATGAAAGAAAATTGCTCTTGTCGAGCGCGAACGCGCCCGAAATTCTCTCAAATTTCGTTGTGGGTGCAAGCACCAAACCCCTAGGTGCAAGCGCTTGAAGCTTAAATGAGAAATAAACTTTCCAACGAAGCAAACCTTTCCCTTACCTTCTAATGCTAACTCTTACTTTTTGTTTTCAAACTTCGCGGTACGGGATTTTACCTAATTACATTGGATTTTAATAGGTAACCGGAAATGCGTTGTTAACCGGAAGCTCAAATTTGCACTCATGCGCAGTACGTTTTGCCGCGGTGTTTCCCTTTGCATAAATGGCGCCTAATGCACCTGTCAATTGAAACCCCCACCCCCCCCCCCCCACCCGGGGAAGTATGGGGCATTAGCCTTGGAAAGTGAAAAAATTCCCCCCACCCCTGGGACAAACCATATCATCATCTCCACAAAAACTGGGACCTTTGTTTTACAGAGTTGGATAAAAAATACTGCAGTGGAAAACCGATGGTCCCGATGGAATTGGATTCTTTTTCGCAATTCACTATTTGCTTGAGTTCATTTCGCGTGGGTTGAGAATCAGCAATTCCAACTCAAAGAAAATTTAAAAGAGCTTTTATATTAAGCAAAGAAATTAAAGAAGTATAATGATTGGAAAGGCTATTTGGCCGTGTGTGTCCTCGCTAGTCGCATATCAAGACCCAAAGCTCAATAAAACAATAAACAATTGAATTGATAATGAGTTGGAATATTAAACATGAAATCGGCGCTCGACTTTGAACAAGCAAAAATCATTGAAATATCCACTGAAGATCAACGCAAGAAACGTACCATTAACAATTAGACTACGAGCCCGAGTTTTCTACAGGCAGATAGTCAACGAGGCGCAGCCTCGTTGACTATCGCTCGTAGAAAACTCGGGCTCGTAGTCTAATTGTTTTAGTATAAATTTACCGTAGTCTCATCGCATGAAAAGACAAAAAAGTCAAGTATCGCGTATTAAAGAACTGTTTTATTGCGTTACATCAGGTTCAAACGTGACGCGCGATGTGCACTGATGCGTAACTGTTGACTATTTAACAATGAATGATTTGCCAGTAATCGGATACCCATGTTATTCACAAAGAACTCTGGGATCGCCAGGGGGCAAACATTGCTAGTTGCTAGAAGGAAATGTATGGCGAAAAGCTGTTCCACGTCCAAAACAAGGGATTTTGGAGAGAGATCAACACGTTTTCGCCGTAGTTTTATCGCAAATGGACTTGGGGAATGTTGATATGCGGAATGTGTAAGTAGTTGTCTGAATAACCGTGAAATATGTGATAAAATCTACCAAAACTTCTTTGCTTGCGTGAAGTTCATTACGAAATTTACATGTGTAATGGTCTAAAATCACAAGATGGTATAAATCGAGAGGAAATAACCTAATAGAGCTTTTTCAGTTGTGTACAGGCTCCTTGTGGCGTATTTTTAAGTTAGGTGACATATAATATTGGAATTATGCCCGGTGACCGATAATTTGTGCTGTGTAGGGTAAAATCCTTGAGTCCCAAAAGTAAACATTGTAGGTCACACAGGATTTTAGTCATATCGTGCCCGTAATTTTCTGTAGGTATTTTTCGATATTCACAGCCTAGTTGGAACGTGAGTTGTACTCTATAGATTAGGTGTAAAATAAGTTCCTCTTATCCATCTTGTTCAAACCCCCTGACGAAGTCTGTGTGCTTGATCAGGCGAAACCGGTCGAAGAACGTAAAACAAGTTGACAAGATGAGTTGCTGTGTGCTCACTAGCACTTATTTAAAAATATTGCGTTGCTTCTTTGTTGTGATTGATGAACATGAATCAGTGATCATAATCGGTTTAGAAGTAAACCACTTTTCTGTGACGTCGAGAAGGTGCAAATAGGTCACTTATATAAGCAGCGATGCACAATAGTGCCCGTGATCTTGCATTTCTTAACATGTTCCTTCACAGAGTTCGAGGAGTAGCGGCTGAAAAACCTTCGGATTTTTCTCAATCCAAGGAGAACCTAACCTACGGATTTCTTCGTGTTTCTCATCGCTCATTTCATCTCTCCAAAGAGCAATAGCGCGGTAAAAACGGTTGCCGTCTCCTCTACAGTGTAGCTCTGACAACGACTTCTCTCCTTTGAGGAGGTACATTTCCAGGAGCCATAATTTGTTTATAAAAGACCGAGTAATAATAAGAAAACAGGCCGTAGACATGTAAACTGAAACTGAAAAGGCTTTATTGGGTTCAGATTTCCTCTCGATTTATACCTAATCTTGTGATATTTTAGACCATAACACGGCGATGTAATATTCGAAATAAACATAACACAAGCAGAGAAATTTATCGGTAGATTTTATCACATATTTCACGGTTAGGCTTGATTCTAGAATACCCCGCCACTAATTTGCATATGACTAAACTCTTCTTATTTCTGTTTTCCTCGTTCTAAAGCGTTCAGAGGATATGCAAATAAGTGGCGGGGTATTCTAGAATCGCTCCCACGGTTATTCAAACAACTACTTACATATTCCGCATATCAACATTCCTCAAGTCCATCTGCGATAAAACTACGGCGAAAAAGTGTTCATCTCTCTCCAAAATCCCTTTTTTGGACGTGGAACAATCTCGAGCCCAGAGTTCTCCGGCTCCTCGGTCAGCGGTGGGGTCGCCGGGGAGAACTCTGGGGACATGAAAAAAATATGATTTTTTGATTGGCTCTCAGTAAAACAATCGTTGGGCGGAAGTCGGTCGTACCGGAAATCTTCCAAACAAGATATTTATTTTCATTGGCTGTGGCTTATAAGCGGAAGTCAACAGAAACGAAAGGAGGAAGGTGATATGTTTTGGAGGCAGATTTGAATTTTTTTCCTTCTGTACCTCTGTCATGTATAAACATATTACACCAAAGTAACACAGTTTCAAATATACGAATGAAACATATTTCTTGCTAAACTTTCAGCGATTTAAAAAAAACCTTCGTTCGCACGCCAACTTTTTGGCGGTAAAGTTGCCAGACGTTACCGCTGCGAACGCAGTAGCTTCGAGAGGGCTCTCGTAATGGCAGCCGCATCCTTGGATGATTTTTGCCGTTGTTGCAGAAAATTGATTGAAAAAAAGGACAAGTTCTACTTGAAGCTGTTTGGTGAAAAATCGTCAAGCGAAGGAATAGCCGAGGCCGTTAGAAAGTACGGAGACATAAATGTACGGGAGGAAGACATTGGAGCTGTTTCAACTTCAATTTGTCGATCGTGTTATCTTTTGGTAAAGTGTATAATAGAGAAGACAACGAAGTTTTACAGCGTTTGTCACAACGCCGACGAAAAACATTTTGCTCCAGAGTTAAAGAGATCTATCGCAGACAGAAGTCCCTCACAAACAGCTGTCTCTCCCTCCGTTTTACCCGATTTGAAACGAAGGCATCTGGAAAGTAAAAGCAGTAGTACTAACTCAAGAGTTTGCCTGTTTAAAACAATACTACCAAAGCCTGCGGATGCAGATGAGAACTCTCTGGATACCGAGGTATTTCAAAATAAATTCTAGTCAATCTAAAGGTAGACATACTAATTAATGTCGAGCATCAGGAGAAGTACCCAGCTTTGCTGAGGAATTAAATCCCATTTATCCTTCATTATTTCATTATCGATACTGTACACAATACATTTATTAAAGAGGTACCTTAAACAAATCACCCAGACCCTAAAGCACTTGAATGTCACTACTACAATCTGTGTACGTTTTTTCCTTTTAAGTCAGGCAAGTGTGCCAGAACTATTAAAAGAGCATTTTTTTTTTCTAGATGCTCAAGATGTTGTTTCTGAGGTGGAAGAGATAAACCCATTTTCAGAGCCTTGGGAGGATAGCGACCTTGTTCTTATGGTGGAAGACAAGAAATTTCACGTCCATCGCCAGATACTAAGTTTGCACTCGCCAGTTTTCAAAGCCATGTTGAATAGTCAGTTCAAAGAGGCAACTGCCAATGAGATTCCTTTACCAGGAAAGAAAGCCAATGAGATTTTGAGCTTCCTAAAGCAACTGTACCTAAAAGAAAGAGATGGAATAACATGTACGTGAAACAGAAAGCAAAATGAAATTGTTTAAATATGGCCTTCTTTAGCTTTGACTAAACTGAAAGGAAGGTTTTCTGATTGAGAATTTGCATAAAATGCTTTCTTAAATTTTTCCAGCAAGTGAATTCACTCAAACTCAAACATTCTGAAAGAGCCTAAATAACTACTTCACTTCACTTTGGGCCATAACCCCCCCCCCCTTGGGGGGGGGGGGGTAATGCGGAGCACGGGAAGTTCTTCACCGTGCCACTCGTTCATATGCAACTACTGCTGCTTCGCTTCGTGACGTAAAGCCCTGGCCAAACGGTCACAACATTGGAATGCAACATATTACAGCGTTGTTGGGGTTGCATGCATTTGGCCATTCCGTTGCGATGTGTTGCAACATGTTGCAATATGTTGGGTGTTGTTGACTTCCACTCAACATTAATTTTTGTGGATGTTACACGATGTTGTAGTCATTTGGCCAGGTTCGTGCAACAATGTTGCACCCAGGCATGCGCCCCAGTTCGATTTTCAATACCCAACATGTGGCAACATGTTACAACAGAGTGGCCAAACACGTGCAACATGTTGCACCCAACAATGTTGCGATATTTTACATTCAAATGTTGCAATCATTAAGCCGGGGCTTGCAAATGCTTAGCCAACAATGTCAGGATATGTTGTGTTGAAGTGTTGCAATCGTTTGGCCTAGGATTTGAACTCAAGGCTGTCATTTCTTTTTTCTGCATTCTGCGCCAGGTCTCATGCAGTCTTCCACATCCTCTCTCTCCCTCCGGAGCCTAGTTTTATTGCCATCTTCAGTCAGTTGGTTGACAATCATTCTGAGGATATGCCATGAAACCTCTAGATGGCTGCAGTGCCTAAGATGTAATATTTATATTTCTTCTATTCCGGTTAATTTTCAGTGGACAAGGTCGATCATCTCTTAAAGTTAGCTGACGAGTATCAAGTAACGTCTGTTTTTGACCTTTGTGTGAAGTGCCTCAAGGATGAACCGAAAACTGAAGAAAATGCCGTAAGGATACTTTACTTGGCAAATGCTACAGTGATGGCAAGAGAAGAAGAAAGGTTAGACATTGCTCGCTGGAACTGTACTAACTTGATCAAAAACATGGAACTTAAAGATATCGTGGGGAAAATGGATTTCAGGAATTTAGACCGCGATAGGTTAGAAAGTGTTTTCAGGCAAAAGACTGAACGATTAGAAACGTTTGTT
>JAHPZR010016836.1:0-7500 GCA_019787425.1 Platygyra sinensis | reverse complement strand
CAGTAGAGATACAATACATACATACCCACTGGCGGAGCTAAAGAAGGGGAGGGGCTTGCCCTGCCAGCATTTCTTCCTTCTGCAATTTTTTTTTTGACTCAAAATAATGGGGAGGGGGCTCCTTCCCAAGATCCACCACTGGATACATATTTTATTGCAACTCCCTACAAGGGTTTTCAGTTTAAAAGACTACGTAACTCATAACTATACTACTAAAGTAGCTTAACAATTCCTTTCCTAAAAACTTTGACAATTTGAAGATTTAACATCGTCTCTTAGATTATTCTAGAGCATAGCACCACTGTAGGTAAAGGACTGCTGTCCAGTGGTCTGACAGCACCTTGAAATGTTCATTTGACCGGGGTGTTATGTATTTCTCGGGTGAATGTGTGAATGCAGAGTAAATTTCTCGATTAAGCAGTGGGTCAGAGAAGATTTTATTAACACAAAGATCTTTATGGCATTGCTTAAGTTACATCTGTCACTAACAGGCAGCCAATATTTAGGGGTACAATGTGCAGAGTAACAGTGCTAGAGTGATTTACTTTGTATCAAGTAAAAAGAAGTGAAGATGAACAAATTCACTTGACATGTGTAAACAGGGCTGAGTAACTCGCATGGGACAATGCGTAAAGTAGGGCTAAATAGATTGTTAATGTGTTATGTCCCATTATTTAGGACTAAGACTAAATACATAATTATTATTAGAGGATATAGGAAGTAAGTAAACAGCATTCTGACATACTTTTTCCACTTAAAAATTGTAACGACTTGATTACCTTCTCACTTGTAGCAATTCTCCCAGATGCTGACTTTTGAATAAAGCTAAGCATAAGACCCCAAGTACGCATTGCGGACCTATTTTTCATTATTGTATTTTTCAGTATTCGTTATAAGACGTTGATATCAGACATTGATATGTTTCTTTTAGCCTTGTTTATTGTTTCATTAGACTTGAAATCTAAAGTAATCAAAGTTTTGTTTATGAAAGCCGTAGTTATCTATGCTTGCTATGAATACCTCCTAGAATGTCAAACAATCAGAGGACACTCTTCCCACGCGTTTACCGTTAAGTTGTAAATATTTTGGCTACGATACTGAAATGTGGCATTTCTAAACGTTGTCTTATAACTGCGGTGTATTTACAATCAGCTGAGTAGAACAATAAGTAGTGTCAGGTTCGCTAATAGTTATCATGCACGGTTAGTAAAATTTTGCTGGTTGAAAATAAAGATGAAAATTCACTTAAACTTGCATATTTCTGCATATTTCTTCAGATTGCGGTAAACTCTCATAAGCGAGTAAAGCGACCGCCTCTCCCCTCCTTTTAGGGTAAATATTAAAAATATTTATTTTGGAACGCGCAAACAGTTTCAAAACAGCACAACGTTGCAGATTGCAAATGACGATCTCGTTATTTCACGTGGCCACCTAACACCCTGAAGAAGGCGGTAATGCAGAAACGTCAGTTGATTTACACCGCCATTAAGCGTATTTTTTTAAAAATATTTTTAACATTTACTTGTAGTATAAAAGATGCTCTAAGCCTTTTAGAGTACTGACCCAAAACATATATCACAGTGTGTTCAACCTTGGTCTTAGGGCCTTTTCCCTTCCCAAGCCATGGAAAAGGCCTAGTGGGAACGAGGTTGATAGTGTGTTGTTGCGGGCCCAAGAGAGGCCCGCAACCCTAATCTTGACAGTGACCAGCGGATTGCGTATTACGCGTGCGCGCCCTGATGCGCGCCAGGTTTATTGCGGGCCCAAGAGAGGCCCGCAACCCTAATCTTGACAGTGACCAGCGGATTCCGTATTACGCGTGCGCGCCACGTTTATAACAGGGACACTGAAACCGGATGTTGAAATTTTGTTCCACCACTAAGAACGATCAGAATGTGAAAAATGTGTCAATCACAACAGTTTGTCACATTGGATACCGGATGCAGACCTCTGTCACATGGAAGATCAAAGTACGTTGATCTAAGCTTCTGTTACTCCGGCTCAAACCTTCGCCGGAAAAATATGAAAACCCAGCGCTCGTGAAAAATGTGTTTTGTTCACTAGAACTTGAGCTTGAAACATATGTAAATTTACATTCGTTTGAATCGTCAATGAAATGACCTTGTATAAAATCTCTGATTACGCAGAACGGGCCGAACAAAAATCTCTTCACAAACCCTGACTTCGAAGGGATAAACAATTTAGGGTAATGGCTATCACACATCAGCAAAAGTACTATCTATTTCTTAACAATCCAGCCATATCATGTTAAGATTTCAGCGAAATGGAATCGTCAATGAAATGACCTTTTATAAAATCTCTGATTACGCACTGAACGGGCCGAACAAGAATCTCTTCACAAACCCTGAAATCGAAGGGATATAACACTTTAGGGTTAATAGCTATCACACATCGGCAAAAATACTATCTATTTCTTAACAATCCAGCCTTATCATGTTAAGATTTCAGCGAAATGGAAGGAAACCAGAATGTAATAATTACAATTTTTTTTTCACCTCGATCGCGTCATTGCTTCACTCAACCAAGTAGCCACGGTCGCCCACAACAACACAAGCCGACGTTTGCGTAAAAAAATCACAGAATTATTGCATCAGAGCTAAACCTTGAATGAGAACATTAATTCCAAGCTTTCCTTACGTGATTTAGACGAAAAATGACCTCGGCGGGTAGAAAAGAGAACGAAAGAAAAAACAGAACACTTCAACAGACAGCATATATTAAAACAACGCGTGAATTACTCGGTGTTCGAAACGGAAGCGAAAATAAAGCTTGCTTTTGGATAATTTCACCCTTAAAAGCTCGCAAATGGTCCCAAATTACTCTCTGTATCTTTACAATGTCCTGTCTTGCATCTCTGAAAGATTTTGCCTCAATTTGGAGCAAATAAACATTCCTCCGGGACCGGCACCTTCTTCCTTCCTTGATCGAATATTTAATTAGCTAACTAGTAAGAATCGAAAGTAACGCCAATTTTCTGTCACGCTTTCAAAACAAGGCACGCATTACCATCTTCTCTATTACCAACATCTAAACAAAAGCTCTTCAAGTGCATTCAGGCCCGCACTTTCTAACCTGTGGTTACTACTAGTAAGAGGGACCAACTGAAACCGGATGTTGAAAAATTTGTTACCCCACTAAGAACTATCAGAATGCGAAAAATGTGTCAATCACAACAGTTTGTCCAATGGGATAGATCAAAAGTACGTGTTATCGAAGCTTCTGCTACTATACTAGCTCCGGCTCCACTTTCGCCGGAAAAAAAAATTAAAAACTTTAAGGGTTAATAGCTATCACACATCGGCAAAAGTGCAATCTCATTCCTTATCAATCCAGCTTATCATGTTTCGATTTCAGCGAAATGGAAGAAAACTAGAAATACAGAATGTAATTACAATTTTTTTTGCACCTCGCGTCATTGTTGACTTAGGAAGTAGCCACGGTCGCCCATAGCCACCGCAAAACACGGACAACACAAGCCGCCGTTTCGGTCAAAAAATCCCAGAAGTTATTGCCTCAGAGCTAAAACTTGAATGGGAACATCTATTCCAAACTTTCCTTACGTGATTTAGACGAAAAAATTACCTCGGCGGGGTAGAAAAGAGAACGAAAGAAAAACAGAACAGACAGCATATATTCAAACAGCAGGCCTTCTTCTTGAATATTTAATTAGGTAACTTGACAAAACTGTCCAAATTTGGTGAGAATCGAAAGTAACGCAAATTTTATGTCACGCTTTCAAAACAAGGCACGCATTACCATCTTCTCTATTCCCAACATCTTAACAAAAACTCTTCAAGCGCTTTTAGGCCCGCACTTTCTAACCTGTGGTTACTACTAGTTTTAATAAATGTGCTACCTCTTAGGCCATTTACTTTTTTTTGTTTGTTGTGGAATGCGTTCCCTGATTTTGGTTCTGCAAGAGAAGAATGATCATCGCAGTTAATTTTCCAATTTAAGCAATTGGAAAGAAGAAGCCTGAAAAAAAATCAGGGCTTCAACGGGATTCGAACCCGTGACCTCCGCGATACCGGTGCGATGCTCTACCAACTGAGCTATGAAGCCACACATTGGGAGCGAGGTCAATTTATTGAGTTCATATCACCCGTGAGGAATGAAATGACGTGAAGTATATGAAATAATTCATATTTGAACTGCGGTTGTAGATGCAAGAGTATGAATGATCATCGCAGTTCATTTTCCAATTTAAGCAATTGGAAAGAAGAAGCCTGAAAAAAATCAGGGCTTCAACGGGATTCGAACCCGGTATCGCGGAGGTCACGGGTTCGAATCCCGTTGAAGAACCTGATTTTTTTCAGGCTTCTTCTTTCCAATTGCTTAAATTGGAAAATTAACTGCGATGATCATTCATCTCTTGCATCTACAACCGCAGTTCAAATATGAATTATTTCATATACTTCACGTCGATTTGGTTCTGTCGGTCGGTCGGTCGGAAAAAGAAAAAGAAAGCCAAAAAAAAAAAGGAAGGAGAAAAAGTCTCGAACTAGGAGGCCCAGTACCTCAGTATAATAGCATGCGAAGCCTGGAAATGACAAGACGTGGTTAAACTCAAACGTGAACAGCGAAAAAAGATGACAAAACAAAAACTGTATTGCAGAGTAAACTAACAATGTTTTGAAATTATGTGTAATTCATAACTTTTTTTTGGAAAAGACGCGAAAACCTGGGTCGGTCGAACGATGCTAAACGGTCGAAAACGGGGAATAGCCTTGAGGGCCAAAAAAAAAATTAAGCCACGCCCACGAACGAGGACCTTGGACAAACAAGTAACTGGTCAAAACTAATAGCAGCATATCTTCCTGTAGCCCGACTTACGATCTTAGATCGTCTTGTTTTACCTTACTGGGCACAACTTATAATATTGATATGCCCTGCACTTGGTTCCTCTCCAGCAACTGCCCGTCAAATTTTCTTCCGGTCACGTGAGATGGGCCAAGCAGATCTAACCAGACTGGACTAATGGTGAAATACCTTGAAAAACATTTTACCAAATCAATCTGTGGATATGCGATCTACCATGGTTTGTCGAAGCAATATCACTTTCTTGGTGATTGTTGATGCCATATTTTTAATACACAGATTAATAGCCGTTCAAATTTGTGTGGGTCGTGCTTGAGTATATGGGAACGGTCAATTAAAATACTTATCTGAAATATGATAGATGTCCCCAAACATGTTCGTCCGTGGTTACTTAAACATTTTATTTTCAATAGTGCAACTGGCTCAGAGCTGGCGAAAGGCCCTTAGCAGACGTCCGAAGGGGAGGGAAGGGAAAGACGAGCGAGTGAAGCGCGAGAAGATCGGACGCGAAAGGCTCGCATCCTTCTCTCTCCCACGCTCAGTTTGACTTTCCTTCCTCCCTTTCTACGGCCTGCCACGCAGGCTAAAAGGCCCTCAGCGGAGGCCCTCTCTGAACTATTTTAATACATCCATTTTCAACCTGAGGAAAAAGGAAACGTCATTATACCCAAACTTTTTCCTTCAGTTTAGCACTTAACTGACTGTTTCGTTTTTTTAGTGGTAGTTATGACAGAATTTCGCCTGAAAGGAATTACTCTACTATTTTGCGTTTGCAAAGTTCCCATTTCACTGGTAACAAAAATGACCCGGCTTTACGCCCTTGATGCCTGCTGAATAAAAGTACAACTTCGCCATCAAAGCTGATCTCTGTTTGAGAAGAAAAAGTACACTGTAAACCATACCATGGGAAAATTTTGACTTTGTGAAACAAAGCCGTTTTAATTCCAGCTTATAAAGATACACTTCCAATCAAAGACGTACAAATCTGCATCGCAAAGGCGAGGGCAGAAAATCGCCATTAATACTTATGCTTTAATAAAAGGTTAGTGATAATTGAGATTTAATAAGGAAAATACAGCAAATGGGCTATTGATAAATAAATGCAAAACCAGAATCTGAGGCAATAATACGAGATGCCAATTTGATTTACCCAAGGAGGTGAATGGAGGAGGGAAAGCTTTGCAACAAGCAAAGGTCCAACTCAAAAGCAAACTGTTTCCAAAACCATTTATAGCCTGCGTAGCTGGCGGTATTGTAAGCGCACGTGAAATAATAGGGACCTTTGGATCGGAGGACGAGGACGACTACGAGTACAAGTTTTCTGTTCTGAGCACGCGCAGTTCGAAAAATGTCGGCCTTCAAACCTTATGCGCATGCTCAGTACGGAAAACTCGTACTCGTAGTCGTCCTCGTCCCCCGATCTAAACGTCCCTAATGTTTTGGCGGCGGAGCCGACAAGCGAGCGGCGAACCCGCGAGGAGAATGGGGAGTGGATTCGGGTATTTCTCGCGGCTTCGCCGTTAGCATCTGGCGGCTCCGCCGTCAAAACTTTATTTCGCGCGTGCCTTCAATACCGCCAGCTACGCAGGCTAAACCATTTGTTGACGACATCACATAAAACCTTAGACGGGGTTGGGGAGGAGGGGGGGGGAGTATAATTCAACATCGGGCCCCCAAACATTTGACTTCAATCTCTGACAAACAAGAGCGACGGTGTTCGTTTTGCTCCACGTAAACGAGAAGTGTAGGCAATTGCATAAAACTCTATATTCGGGTAATAAATTAATTAATCCCTTTATTATCTCTCTTTCATTCAATATTTTGAGTCTCTCATAAGCATTCGCAATAGAATTAAGCGCAATTTTAAGAGCTAAATTTAAGGGTTACCAGAGTAACGCTTATGAATTCAACCAACATTGATAACTATATGGCACCGCCGAACAGAGTCAGGTACACGCGCCGCGGACCTACTTGTAGTCAGATTTTGATAATTTGTAACTTTTATCATGAAAATCTCATAATGAGGTGCTACTCCACAGCCGTTCACACGTACGTACTGCGACTACGTATGTTATTTTAAGGGCTGTGTTCAATTCGTCACCAAAGGCTCCTTAGAGCAACCTCATGGTATGAATTGTTTGCACCCTTGAGTAACCTGCGATTTGGCGATCTTTGCAAAGTTTATACCTTTGTTCGTAGGCTACACATGCCGGCACAATTGTTATGTTTGTGAGAAGGGATTGACTTAGTTCAAAAAGAGAGTTACTGTTGAGGAAAAGATTGTTATCATTACTCAGAAAGGGAATTGACAATGTTCAAAATCGCGAACATTGTTAATTAACAGGAAATAGTCAATCTGCTGATATTTGCAAATAGTCATTTTTTTCGTGGAAAATGGATATTTTTTTGGTATTAATGGTTGTTTCAATTGATACCATTAAGGGTGCGCGTGCGTTCGTTTGGGATCAATCCAGAATAAGAATAATTGGAAAAATGCGAGTAAGCGTTTGTTTGGGAACTATTCTCATTCCGGAATACCTGGATTTCCATTCCGGCTATTCTGCTCCCAGGAACAGAATAGCCGGAATATATTCCGGAATATATTCTTATTCCGGAATATCCCAAACGAACGCGCCCTAAGTGTGGTAGACAAATAGTTTT